>JAOVVB010176860.1:0-11324 GCA_028570985.1 Heterobranchus longifilis | reverse complement strand
ACCTGCTTTATAATAAAAAAAGACATGGAAATCTCACTTTTTACAATATGGGACCATGAAGATACCAACTTTGACTACACCAATAATACATGTAAAAAGGACGTACAGATGTTGTACACATGAAAGCATGTCGGCAGCACTATATGAGCTCTTGCTCTGCACAATCCTTAGAAAGCTGGCCAGTTGGACGACTGAGTCCACATTAGTGGGAAAGCTCATTAACATCTACCGGAGATCATCCTGATGGACTGTGAAAAGCCAGGCTTAACACACCCTCCTGTGTAAAGGACAGCGTACATTAATGCGGCTGTGGACACACACACCACAGAGAGTATATCAGGATAGACGGCATGTGCAGCATTCAAATGGAGCCACGTGCCGGATGAGCACTCGGGACCAGCCTGGATCCAGCTCAATGAACTGCTCTTTTTTTCTCTTCATTCATATTTGCAAGTTAACAGGAAACATTTTGACTAAAGGCTCTGGTGTTAAGGACAATCCCCTCATCTACATCTTTCCCAAATAAGGGCAAAGGCAAATAGATGCTTTAAAGGGAAACTAAGCCCATTTTCAAAATGCATACATGTTATTCCTATGGTCTAAGACAGGGGTCCCCAAACGTTTTCAGCTCTCGACCCAAAAGAGAAATTTGGTGTCTCCCCAGGACCCAAACTTACAAAAATACATCATGAATTATCAGAAAATTTACATTTATAAGCTACTGATGAAGAACAAACCATGAATTAAAAATGTAAAGTAGCAATAATCAAATTTGAAAAGAGGATATTATCATTAACAAAAACAAAAAAATCCCCACTTTACTCTGCCAGTTGGCGACCCAATAAAAACAGGTCCGCGACCCATTTGGGTCCCGACTCAAACTTTGGGAAAGACTGGACTAAGACAGCCCAAAAATATTAATAAACATGAACAATTCTCCCAAATCCAAAAACTAGAGTGCTAAAACTCAAATTTGTGATGTCATCAAGTATAAAGTGTAGAACTCAGACAATAAACTGAAAGATGTAGATGACACAGAGCAGCCAGGGGAATATTCAGAGTATATGAATACATTTTCTGTTTCACTCCTGAGAACAATAGAAAAAAGAAAATTACTGAAAAGTCTCCCCTTGATGTTTATGTATGTACTCAATAGTTTTTTTGTTTTGGTTTTTTTGAGTCTGCATGTTTTTACCAGCTGGCACTAATTTCCAACCCTGATGTACATACTATACTATGCTATACATGTGTCAGTATGAATATACCTCGTCATGCCAGTATTTCTATTTAAAAAAAAAAAAAAAAAAAGTAATTATTATTATTTTGTTTTGTTCTCTTCTTTCTCTATTTTTTCTGTCCTTTTAAAGTCTGGTGTTATTGTTATTTATTATGTCAATTTACATGTATATGTGTGTGTGTCCTTTCTAACCAATTGTTCAAATATTCCAGAATTTTTCTCCAGAAGGGTTTAATAACTGGGCGTTCCCAAATTCATGGTATCACAGTACCTGTGACTTTCTGACGCAGAGAGAGAGAGAGAAGCTCACGCTCACAGATATTGATTGAACTTTCCTCGGCCATGGGAATAACATTTGGAATTCTCAGTTTTGGTGCTTTTCCCCTCAAGGCACCTTAATAAACACACTAACAGTCCAGTGAGGACGGCGGCCTCATGCTTGAACTCCACAGGGTAAACCACAACAAGCAGCTACAGTCCCATGAATCATGGTACTCAACAGGTTGCGTGATTAAGAAACAAATGAAAAAGAAAGTAATTGATTCATGGGGCTAATTCAGGCCCTTGAGCGGGGACTTTCTCTCCGTCTTCTCCGACCGTATATTCTACCAGCTCCAAATACACAGCTGACCGCAACTTTCCCAGCGGCTGCTCATTAGAGTGTGTTATAAGGGGTGCCAACAACAGGCCGGGACACTCCTGACACTCTACGCGGGCCGCTTTGAATTAGGCCTCTAATGAAAACCTAGTGCTGACCCAGGATTTGACTGGCTACTTACCCAGCGCAGACTGACAGCCGCCTCACCACTGGACACTGTGTGGAAGTGCTTTTATAGGCCGACTGCTGCTCAACAACACACTGCGCTATCAAACGAGTAGCATAAACAGCAAATATGGAAAAGAATGTTGCATTGAGTATGTTCAGCTGTGTATTCAGTAAACACACGTACAACTAACTACAAATAATTCAACGCATTCTCATAAACCCTTCGTATAACATCATAGGAAAAGTATCGCACAGAAGTTCATATAATACACACAAACATGTCTTCTGGTTTTAATACATGGCACGATCATGTGATAAACACGTCGTTAACGTTGCAATTAACGTTGGGAATAATTCGGTAGGTTTAGACAACAAACAACTTGGTATGATTAGTAAAAAATCACTGGGATTGCAATAAAATCGTATTTGGTACATGTCCCGGTCACATGATACACACGTCATTAATGTCGCGATTAACGTTGTGAAACCAGACTAATTCAGTAGGTTTAAGCTACAACAATACTTTGTTAGGTTTAGGCAACAAAATGACTCGGTATGGTTCGTAAAAAACACGGGGATTGGCATTAAAATCTACTTCTGGTTTACATACATGTGACGTTCGTATGATACACGCAGACTAGAACTCCGGTCTCCTGGGTGAAAGTCCTGCATGTGTTCTGCTCTCTGCTATATTCACATTTTAGAGAATTAAATTAATTTTTTTTCTCATTAATGATGTATGATTTTGCCGACCCAAAACCCATCCGCTATTAGTCAGAATGTCAATTATCTGTGGATTAACAGCTGGGCCGCAGTTTGTGCATCACTAATCTCACTGTCTGAATAATGCATCCTTTAAATAGCAGGAAAATACTACGCCATTGACTTCAGATTATGTTTTTGTTGGTCAATGGTGCAGGCGCTTTCTGCTGTCTCATGTAGCCAGACCTGTCTCCACAGGACTGTGTCCGCGTTGGGGTGGAGGTCTGGACTGAAAGTCTTTCACTCTGGTATAGTGGAAACAACTCCCTGACCTGTTTATATTTCTTTAAACCAATCACAATCATGGTGGGCGGAGCTACGTCCGGCTGCAGAGAAGGGACTTTGAGAACCACACAGAAGGACGGAGGGACTTCCTCCGGCCGGGGGTCTCCTCCTGGAGGAAGTTTAAAGGCTTCATGCCGACACTGTTTACGTACCCAGCCAGATTATCAACATGCCAACACTGCGCCTAACCACACCTCATTTTAAGACCAACACACCCATGGGCACTCAGAGGAGCGCAAGTACATTTGCTATTTACACAACGTGGACGCTGGGTGTGAAAATGACAACTGCATCAGTGTGAAACCATCACTGACAGCAGCACTGCGCTGGGCGCCGCTTTGTGCTGAGTGCAAGATAAAGCCCTCAGTTTCTGAAATGGAATAATGTCTCATAAACATCAGTAATATGCTATAGCATGACTTTGTGAGCTTTAAGTAAAGTGACAGCACTGCACTGACCCTGTTATTTGCCTGAACTTCCATATGTCGTTGTTTTGTAATCTTACATGTTTTGTAATCTTACTTCCGTTTGGCGTCGCCAGTTTTATCATCAGTTTTAATATTTTTTCAGGCGAGAAAGTAACAATTTAGATTCCCAATATATGATCAGTTTATCCAAATAAAACCTATTTGGTAATTTTTCCCACATAAGGTATTAGGAATATTTAACTTATAATACACTGCATCCACCCTTTACTGGGCTTTTCTTAAAACTGTCCCCTGGTCTAAAGGAGACATCAGTGATCTGCAGTGGATATATGTGCCCATGCGTGTGTGTGTCGGTCGCTATGTGTGCGTGCATAAGGGATGACAGCAGACACTGATTACAGTGCCCTCTAAAATTGCACTGTGATTCACAGGCTGTGACAGCAATCTCTATTTCAAACTCTGAGACTTGTTTTCAGCCGCATATGAATATTCAATGAGATCAAGGAGTGTGTACTGAGTATGCAAATAAAGTTCAGTCAATCTTTAGCTATATGTTTGCATCAGTGATGCAGACTTTGATTCACATTAGGGATTGTCACTCCTAAACAGTCCTGGAGGGTACACTTTAGAAGAAGTAGCTCTCTTACCTGTAGCAAGAAGTGTGTTTGTGACACGGATCAGTACGGTGGAAGACAGATGCACACACGTCCCCAAGAGACCATAGAAGAAAAAAAACAGATACAAGCTTTGTTAGCTATACAGTAGGATGATCATTTATTATGTGCAGCCATTCTACAGATGCATGTAAGTCCTTATCTGTCTTGAATACAATGTCAAAGGATGGTATCACATTGCTAACACATTATTGCATTGCATTATTGCATAACCCTAACCCCGCTGTGAATGTACTCAGTTTGGCTTCCTATTTAAAACCTGCTATTCTTCTCTGAAAACCCAGGAAACCTCAACAAAAGAGTCGGAGAGAATGTGTCATATTCCTTTAGAGCAGCACATGGTTGAATAATGAAAATGATTGTACGACGTTAAAATTGTCATTGTCACCACAGCAGAAGAAGCACCAAGGCTACCTCCACCTCCACCATCATCATCATCATCATCATCATCATCACTGCCACTCGGGCTGCAACTCGTGATTATTTTCATTATTGATTCATCTGCAGATTATTTTCTCGATTAACTGATTAAGCATTTGGTCTATACAATGTCAGAAAATAGTGAAACATTTTCATTCCAGTTCTATAAAGTTTTATAAAGCCTTGCATTATAATGTCTTATGAATTAGCTTATAATTCATTATAGACATGGCCTTCATATAAAGTGTTCCCAAAAATCTGGTACATGGAGAAACATAAATACCGATGCTCAGGTCACAGGAACCACTGAATGGTTTGTAGGAAAATGACGTGAATCACATGCTATAGCTTTCACAGTCACCAGATCTCAACTTAACTACCTCCCACAGCTATGGGAGATTCTGGAGTGTTCATCACCATAATCAAAAGACCAAATATGGGAATATGGAAAAATGGTATCCATCCCTCCAGTAGCCCCCAGGGTCCGGGGGTGTGTATGCCAAGGAGCACTGCAGCACCAAGACTCTTTATGCTGGTTTTCAAGCAGTAGCTACATCTGTTATCTCTGTTGATGCAGGGTGAGGTTTGCGGTAATTCAATTTATCAAAAAAGTGCTTAAAGCTCACATACGCACTTTAAAAAGACAGTGCTTCAACAGTAAGCACATTGAAATAGTTCTCCTTGTGTAAGCACTTCATGAGTAAACTGCCTATGGTGGAGAACAGATTCCACTCCTATCCTGAACACACAAGCACACAAACACATATGGTTTGATGTCCTTTGACAAGCATCTTGGGAGAACCCTGTCAATGGTTTTGGACAGGAGGGCTGGTCTCAGCTGAAAGAGGTTGCTGGTGTTGGTGTCCGCTGAGGAAACTGATGGACAGCACAGTGTCAGGAGGCTGTCGCACATCATCACATCACATACCTGACCAGCCCCACAACCACGCCACGGTAAGAGCCAGATAACGCTGCTGCTAAACAGTGTGTGTGTGTGTGTGTGTGTGTGTGTGTGTGTGTGTGTGTGTGTGTGTGTGAGATGTGGTCAATCTTATCACAGAACAGTGGTACATTTCTTCACATGCCAGCTCCTGTACATTGACTAGTTCTTCTGCTACAGATTTAAAATCACACAATATGGATGGTGTGTGTTGTTGGCATAGACTGTATGAAAAAAGATGGATGGAGCTTCTGGGACTGAAAAGTGAAGCCAATGGGGAAGTGCCTTAATCCTGCATTCTTTCCTATGGCCAGCAGGGCTCCAAAAAGACATCCGGTTGTATAGAAGTCTATGGGAAAATGAGCCTACTTCTCACTTGATTTATTACCTCAGTAATCATTTTCTTAATGAGTTTATGGTCTCAATCACTAGTTTCAAGTCTTCCTCAATACAGCATGATGTTCATTTTATAAATTCTGGTCACATTTAGAGTCAAATAGATGATAAAGCAGGGGATGCTTTAGGGTGTAGCTACACGATGACCTGTCAATCAAGATGCAAGCTAGTCTCGCGTAGTCAGATCTAAACAGCTCTGTGTCCACGCTGGATTCAATAGCTTTCACTCTGGCATAGAGGAAAAAACTCCCTGGCCTGTTTGTATTTCTTTAAACCAATCACATTCGTCTTGGGCAGCGCTACACCCTGGCTGCAGAGAAGGGACTTTGAGAACCACATGAAGTGGGGGAGGGACTTCCTCCGGGGTTTCCTCCTGGCGGAAGTAAGGCTTTACACCGACACTGTTTACATAGCAAGCCAGACTACAGGCTTAGCAATGCGTATCCATGTATCCATGACCCTGTGTACATTAAAACAGACGTGAACTTGTTTTTCTGTGTTGTCTGTTTTCATCTTAGAACTTTGACCTTTTCACAGTATGTTTTCCATCAAGTCCTCCAAACCATATTTGTCCTATTCTCTAACACGACCCATATGAGCATTTTAATAAATTAGTACTCCTAGCAGGGGAAGTAAATACAAGCTATATGATATATATTTATATTTATACCTAAATGTTACGGTCGCAGTTAACAGTGTAAAATGGACGTTGTTTTGCTTGGTTTAGGCAACAAAACAACTTGGTACGGTAAGAAAAATGATCGTGGTTTGGGTTAAAATCAGTATATTTGTTACGTTAACTTGTGTAAATGACAATAATGCAGAATGAGTTCCTGTTGTTAGTTAAGTTAAAAATAACTTGCAGTTTATTTTCTAATGGGACACGAACACCTGTATCCTGGGTCAAAGCTCTGTTTGTTTGACCCATCCACCACCCCTCCCGCCTGCCCTAAAGTCACTTTCTCAGTCTAAATACTGTTACATCACTTCCTGCTTTGCTCCCGCAATAATTACTACGGACGCTAGAGGGCGCCGCCTAACAATAAAATGTAAATATGGGTCATAATTGCTGCTTGTACAAATGTCAAGTGGTGATGTCGGTGGAGGACCGTCTCATGTTTTCAGTTCATCAAAGTTAAATGGAAGATTTTGGTCTCCTAAAAATGTTCATTGATCAGTAGCACCGTGCTAACCAAGCTAGCTAGCTTCAACCGGCTCTGCATGCAGATGAATGGTGCCAGCACCTGGAGGTCCCCATTTACCCACCGGCAAAACTAATAATTAATAATAATTTGCTTCAGCTGGTGAAAATCTGCAAGTTTCCCTCTTTAGTGTTTAGCTTAGCGCAGCAACACTGAAACCACATAGACGACACTGGCTTAGCCACGTCACTCCCCAGCTCCGCCCTCTGGTCCAAATATGGTCATATCTGGCTCCAAAATACCAAGATGGCGATGAGCAAATGCCAAACTCGAGGCTTGAAAACGATAGTCCACAAAACAACGGGTGACATCACGGTGGCTACGTCCACTTCTTCTTTTGATAAAATGTTAATAGTGGCCTGATTTTTCTTTCTAAATGTAGTCACTGTAGTAACCCAGTCCAGTCCAGTCCATGTTGAATCACGGGCATCGAGCCTCGTTGTGACACACACACACACACACACACACACACACACACATTTACTCCCGAACACACACTTGGGGCTCTGCTACACTTTTCTTGCAGCAGGTGTGAAATCAGAACAGCGGCAAATGAAAGCAAACTTGTGTAGAACTACAGAGCTGGTAAGAGGAAGAACGCAGCTCCATTAAGCAAAACACCAGTGTACTATGGGTACTTGTGTACAGGTTAACCCTGAGAGACACACAAACAGATACTGCACACACAGAAAGCAGTCAGCAAAGGGTCAAGGGGAAAAAGTTCATCTATATAAAGGATCAGAATCCTTTGAAAAGCTGCTTGTGGACGAGAAGCCGGATACAAAGGAGCATCCATTACATCTGGATTGCTTTTATATACAGTATAAAAGCTGTTTTCGAAGGGGACAAATCTATCATGCTAGGGTTTGAGTAAACAGCAATTTGTTCTTGGGTACATTGGGTTTGAGCTTTAAGAAGCATAATTTGCTTTATCTGCTTTCATATGAAGCACATGCACTTTCTTTGAACAGTTTAGATGCGGATCAAGAGAGCAGAGGTCGCGAGGTTAACATTCAAAATGACAGAAGAATATGAACGACCTGCAAGGATGCACAAACACACAAAGGGTTTGAAATCCACTGACAACACTCACCAACCCACCAAATGTGCATTGAATCTAACTATAAAGCAAATAATTTCTGTTAGTATCTGTCCATGTGTCTGTCCTTTGTGTATCTCCAGAACCATTCATCTGATCATCTGATCTACTTGGTGCAATGTAGCCAGATAGTAGCACTATAAAAACAAACTTTATGTTTTGGCCTGTAACCTTTGAAACCTAAGTCTCAGCAACAAAATTATTTTTTTCCTGGATTCTGTGGGTCTAGACGAATCTATCCATATAAGCCATGCCCATTTGTGTCAAGATTGATTTTCCACCATTTTGAATTGTGTCAAAAAAAAGAAGTTAAAAAGTTACTGTTTCAGATTTTTGATGTTACATACAGTTTTGCTATAGCTGGCCCTCAAATGTCGCTCAAATGCTGTGCGCAGGGCTTATATTACAAACAATATCATTATTTCCTGAACACTTTGTGCTATTGCAACCACATTTGGTAGACATGTGTAGATGTGATGTCTGAGTGGCTATGACAAATTTGGTGTTATTTGGCCACGAGGTGGCGCTGTTAACTTTAAAGGAAGGAAGTCCTTCGCACATCTCAAGAAACATTCACCAATCAACTTCACACTTGGCAGGTGTGTTGCTGAGTACACAAGGATCGGATAAGCAGTTCTCGTGAACGCTGCAAGCAGCACTTCTGGGGGCAAAGCAATGGACCCGCTATGAACGGACACACATTAGCAGTAATACTGGGAGCCAAGCAAGCGGCCCGTTCTGAACGGGCATGTGCTACAAACAGGCACCAGTCTAGAAAGAATTTAACTGCTGTGAGTACACACCATCAAGATACTAGACAACCAATTCTGATGTTGTGTCGAGTCAGATTCTGGATTGGTCATGTACACAAGGACAATGACGGAAAGTCCATGCATAAGGGCTGTTTTTGTTTTTGGTATAGGTTTGTAGTGATATGTTCATAGGAGCAAGTAAAGCAGTGTGCAAAATACGGGGGTCACATCCCTAATTAACACCCAGGATAACCTGAAAACCCTAAGATCTCATTTTTGGGCGGTCTCAAAAATTGCAGGTATTGCTTTCTATTTATTAATGCTTTAAAGTTTCTTTGCATCAAGAAAGGTTATGAACAGTACAAAAAACTACACTGAACAGGCAGCTAATGCACAGTATATCTTGCAGATATTAGCATATAATACTGGTGCTGCTATAGTTGTGCAAACTTCGCTATATTAAAAAAAGCCTCATTTAAGTATTTAAAATCCAATAAACATAAACCAGTCCAAAATAAATGCAGTATATTATGTATATCAGTGAAATTATATTTGATTGATTTATTTCCTTTATCTTTACTAATATATATATATATATATACAATGACTCATATTTTGGTTTATTTCCAGAAAACCTTTTTGGCTTCCACTACAATTAAAGCTGAGACAAATGATGACATTTATGTTTAGATAAATTCTAACTAGCATGCTTTTAAATATTACGATACATGGATACTATATTTTTAAGACCTAGCTCCACTATTATGAACCGTATTCATTAGTCAATGATCTAATGAAGAGAATCAGTTTAAATTGCACACTGTAATCCACTTCATCAACCAATCCAACAGCTTTTCTGGCTTTTTAAACTTTTCTAACCTCAACAGGAAAACACAACATACACAAACCAATTACAGGCTTGAAATAACTACCCATGTACGTGTAGGAAGCGCCTGCTATCTTGTCTTCCTGTCAAATTACTGCCAGTCTGCGCCAGAAGATTATTGTGCTCATCATTAGGATGATTTTAGCTCATTTCCTAATTACTGAATTACACGTCCTTGTATTGCTTTTGTTTGCATTTGAGTGACGTGGAGTGGAAAAGAGGGATAGCATTACCGCTATAGCATCAGCATGGAGCAGATGCTTTTCATATGTCAGCTCTAATCGTTTTAATGTGGTATAATCATGGCTGAGCTTTCATCTTTAAGGACATGTGGCTGCACAGATCCTCAGTGTAGTCCTACTGTGATATCAGTCTGGATACACACACGGAACATTTTCATTCTCTGCCTGCGCTTCAGTCAGTCTACAGCTGACCTGATTGATACACTTTGTTTGCCAGTGTTGGGCTTTAACTTCAAATCAATGCTGCCTGCTTTCCTCTCATGGAGCAGAAGATATGATGGAGAGGATATGATTGTATTCAAAAGCCTCAGAGGGGTAGCAGCCTGTAACTCATGCTAATGTGTGCAAATGGTCTCATCCTGCTTCACACTAGAATGAAAAAAGCATGCCAATTAAGATCTGTATGTATATAGATTTTTCACAGCACAGAAGGTAGAAAGTTGCTCAAGTAAAAGTTGCTCCCCTCCTACCATGCTCAGACCACACTCATCTTCAAAAAACTATACAAATGTCTATAGTATATATTTTTCTATATCGTTTCCATCGCAATGTCAAAAAACCAACGGCCGAACTGCGTTACAGAAATATTTACATCATTTGGACAACATTTTTTTATGTTCTTTGGCGAAACTGTAGCGAAACATAGAGGCGTTGTTTTGCTAACATGTCGTCATCGAGATATGAAATGACCTGTATTGGGATAGAAGCCCTACCCCGCATTAGTGCTGGGCGGTATACCAGGTTTTAATTTCCTGTATGATATGAATTTTTCATATACCGCCATACTGGTGCATAGCTGAAACAATTGCTGTAACTCAGCAAATACTCAGCAAATCGATGTGAGTGTATTGAGAGGGGACCCTATTAACTGCGTACCCTTCTGACTAACTGTTACAACTTTTAACTCAACAATTAATAACTCACAACCAGTGTTGTGCTACAGTAATTACTTACAGTTACTAGTTACCTCATTAAAAAAGTAACTCAGTTACTTTACAAATTACTTTCACCAAAAAGTAATGAGTTACTGTGATAAGTAACATTTTAGTAACTTTTGAAATCTTTATTTTTCAGGAGTTTACCTGAATGCACCACAAATTAACGAGGTGCAACTGAACGCACCATGAAGTTCAGTGGTCAGTGCCTGCACACATTTCGTTGTTTGTTTACAAAACTCAGAAGGTAAATGTTGCCACACTGGTTACTTCAGGGACAGGAGGATTTTACAGTTCTGT
>JAOVVB010176851.1:0-11324 GCA_028570985.1 Heterobranchus longifilis | reverse complement strand
AATAATAATAACAATAACAATAATAATAATAATAATAATAATAATAATAATAATAATAATAATAATAATAATAATAACCTAATTTAGCGCCCATGTTTCGGATAAGGATTTATACTAATTTTATATTTTTAAATGATCCAAGTCTATTTGAGTTGAGAGGACAGACAATCAGTCTTTTATATATTGAGTGCCAGTCACGTGTAGGCTTCTCAGCGCAAAGTAAAAACACAGAATGTAAATATATGTGTAAAGATATAGAACGTGTATGTATGAGTGTAATCCACAAGCCGCTTTCAATTATTGAAAGAAGAAAATATACATATACACTGGATGTATACGAGTAACCCACATAAGCATTATGTGTTTGGAATGATTAAGACATCTAATGCATGGAGTTGTAAAACAGTTATATCACAAAGTAAAGCAGGCTAGCAGGTGGAAAAGCAGCTACAGGGACTGGAGATGTGAATAAGGAGGGATTTGGTTTCTGACATTTGACTGCCAGTAACACTGAATGACATTCATTCATGCAGCCAAAATACGCATTGTGGGAAGATGCGTTTTTGGCTGCAGCTCCGTTACAACTGCACTTAGTCACTCAAAAGGAAAAACATATTTAGTACAAGTAAATATCCACACGCACACCATGCGTTATTATCGACGAACAACGATGCGAGTGACGGTGTGCGTAAATACGTTTTTAGTAAAAGCACTGCATTTTTCAATACAACAAAACTGCCAGCGAAGGTTAGAATAAATTCAGCTTCAATTCTATTAAATTAAAAGTGCACTTCACTTCATGTTGATACAGCACCAATATGTTTAAGTGACGCGTTTTCATGCAAAACACCCCCACGAATCACCAAGAAAATGCACAAAATTTATATTAAATTAAATTTATAAACATTAAATACTTTCATCACAGTGACCGAGTATAATTTTCGGCTGATTATATTTTGCTTCTTATTGCCTATGTACACACACATGCATGCACATATACACACATATAGGCCTTTATATGCATACACACAAAGCTTAAAAAACAAACGAATAACGCGATTGAACGCTTATAAAGTAGTAGTAGCCCATAATGTATGTTGTTGTACAAAATAGATTGACAGCCGGCCGCCTGCGCAGTTTGAAACCAGACGCCTAAATGACGTTAAATGTAAACAACATTTAGAGATTTGATCTGACAAATTAATGTGTATTTTTTCTTTCATCGTAATCGATATCCCTACAAATATAGCAACGTTCAGCGTAAACGTAAAATAGCGGCATCTCGGTAAACGCAACTATTGAAGGAAATGTAAATAGAGCAATTTATTAAAAGGGTGACTCGCATTTTTAACTTTTTTTTTTATTTTTTATTTTTTAAATACTACCCTAAAACGGGATGGCTATTACCTTTAACATGTGGGCCTATTTATGAATAAAACAAAAGCACAAAGAAATACATTTGTAGAGAAAAACACACACGCTCACCTCAATGCTCTTCAATATTAAATGTCCTATTAAATGCAATAATTTCAATATTTAGCAGAATATTTTCATTGTACAGTCACGGTAAGAACGAGTAAGGGGGAATATTTTGTTTTGTGCTTTCTATATGTTAATTATTAAAAATAAAGGTTTTTCCTGCACTTTCCATCTGCGTCTGTTTATTACGGTTCAAAGTCAAAGACAACATTTTTAGTTAATTATTATAGAATGAAATTAAATTCAAATTATATTATTAGGCTACTGTTATTATCATGATTTTGACCATTATTATGATTATTGGGATTATGATTCAGTATGTCTTTAAACTGTATGGGATTATTTGACCACTGATAATCCACACAGTCGCCGCTAGATGGCGATGTCAGCCTATATTTCAACACAGACAGCCACAACTGACGGATTTCCTCTTTTTTCCCATAGTCAAACTCTACTACACATTATGTAAATATTGGACTTGCAAATGAGACATTTGCTAAAAGTATTTCCGGATAAAGAAAGCAGCTACAAACCCATCAAAGCCGCTATAAGACACCTGCAATATTGAAACCATATTTGCCCCATACAGCGGGAGTATGGGCCTTTAAGAGTATTTGAAAGCGTAGCGATAATGTGTTGAATGTAAAACTATAAGTCTCAATGTTCAACATAACGAGGATAAAATTCAACCAAGTCCATATTTTATTGGGACGGACTTTGGACACTGACATACTGGACTCACACACAAATAACCTGGATATCATGCCGGAATTTACTTTATATACAATCACAAGAATACGCACACATTATAAAAAGCTATGATTGATATGAACACATATCCCGAACGATTATCTAAGCATTATAATAAGAATTGCACCATGGATTGGATATGAATGAGAGCACGGGATCATATGATAAGACTAAACTTCATACAAGCTTAAAGCATGTGAGTAGGTTTTAAAAAAGGAAGCCAGGACAGATTAATATTTAACATTCCCAAGGTCCAAATCCAGTCACTTCCTGTGAATCTTCGCTTTTTTTTTTCCTTTTTTATCACTCTCGTTAAAAAG
Organism: Heterobranchus longifilis; assembly: GCA_028570985.1. NCBI lineage: Eukaryota > Metazoa > Chordata > Actinopteri > Siluriformes > Clariidae > Heterobranchus > Heterobranchus longifilis. The sequence continues at coordinate 8,775 of JAOVVB010176851.1, read as the reverse complement.
TTGCAGATAAAGGCGTAGCTCGGTGGCGCACACCTTTCTGAACTGGGGCCAGTTTTCATGTCTTGAGAGTGAGCATGCAAAAAAAAAAAAAAGGAAAAAAAAGTCACAAATACTGCAGCTATATATTTTGTCCTTTTCCACCACTTGGCTCCTTAAACAATATTAACAACAAGTGGCAGGAAATGGAGCGTCCAGCATTCATAGGCCTCAGAAATGTTCCAGAAGCTCCGGGAAATCATTTGGCAACATACAAATAAATCATATTCAGTCAGGAAGAAGTTTTGTTGTTCCAATCCATGAGTCCAAACGTGTATGTCTGTGTATGTGTGTGTGTGGGCCTATTATCTCCCACAGATATTGTCCGTAATAATAATAAAAATAAAAAAACTAGCTGATGGGTTTCAATTTGTTGACAACTTTCTTCTCCTTTACGCGTCTGTTTTGAAACCATATCGTGACCTGTCTCTCGGACAGGTTGGTCTGGGCAGATATCCTCCTCCTTTTGTCCTTCGTGATAAATTTATTGGCGGCGTACTCGCGCTCGAGTTCCTTCAGTTGCACCTTGGTGTATGGCACGCGCTTCTTTCTTCCACGTCGGTAAGAGGCAGACTCTCCTCCGGCGTGAGACACCGCGTCTGAGGGGAGAAAAAAAAGAGAAAAGAGGCTGTCATGGACTGCTTCTCAACAAGTGGTTCACATGTAACTCTCAAAATAGTATTTTTCCTTCAATAAGTGAAAATCTATTTATAACTGAGCCACACAACTCCACAAATAAAATAAAATATTTCAAAATGTGCTATGAAGAATTGTGTGTTACATATAAACAACGCAAAATAAGGCTGACTATACTATGACAGTTGATTAGTAAAATAAATAAATAGCTGTAACATTTTTATGGACAGGAAACTTTAAAAAAAACACTGCTATTATTATCACTGCACCATTATTTAGTTTACTAAACTTTTTTCCATTCCATACATTATTTCAGTCATTTTGCTGTACAGCTAAATTATCTGTTGTGCTATTTGTTCTGCAGGTTGACACAGCAACTGACATTTCACCCATTCTATGCTATGTGCATCCTGTTTGCTGTGCAGTAACAGACTAACATGTCAAACAGCTCTGTCCTGTAAAGGCTGGACCCTGAGGGATGTAGCAGCTTACCTGGTATGGAGGACTTCCACATGTGTCCGGGCTGAGGCTGCTCCTTGGCGCAGTAAACCTGCCCGTTCCAGCCGTTGGCGGCGAGAGTCCACGGTTGGTAGCTCTCCATAGACAGCAGGGACTCGTGTCTGGCCTCTGACGGCGCGCTGATAGTTGGCACAACAGGCACGTCCAGGTAACTGGGAACAGGTTGGTATGGGCCGGAGGGGTAGGTCGGATAAAAAGCGAATTCCTTTGCGCGAGAGGTGAAGTCGTCGCCCGAGGCGGACGTGTCCATGTATTTCTCTCCATACGCGGAGGGGGGCTGCGCTCCGCACGACTTTATGCTGCTGTGATGCGACATTCTGCACGGATAGTAGCCGCTACCGAAGTACCCATATGGCAGGGAAGCGCTGGAGGAATTCTGAGCTGCAGAGCAAGGGCTGCACTGTTTCACTGGCTCGCCCATACCGGAGGTGGGCACGTCGCTGGACGAGTACGCCGTGCTGGGTGCCAGGGACGCGGGGTGCGCCATCAGATTCCTACATTGGTTCGCAGCAAAGTTGCCACCAGCAAAACCCTCCATGTTCTTCGTCACTTCATCGGAACCGCCGCTGTTGTCGTAGAGGAACATCACCGACGGGTCGACCCAGCGAGGACGGAGGAGCAGTGACGTTGTCATAGCACGGCATCCAACATTGAAGCTTCTGGCTCTTTTTTAAAAAGCACAGAGACTGAGAAAAGGAGATACTGGTTCCCAGAGTGTAATGCCACTCTGACGCGCACAAGAGCGCAGAGGTTGCGCTGTCATTGGCCCATATGTTATCACGTGACCAGGCTATGCAAAGAGGACGGTAAACATCATCCAGTACAGATAATTAAATGGAGAAAAATGCGGCGAAGTAAGGTGACCGTATACCTAGAAAGAGATTTAGCTTACGTCGTGTATGATTAAATTCAGATGAATGCTGAAAAAAAATCTTCAAAAAGTAAGATGCGCATAAGAGAAGCCCACTTTTTATTCACATTGGGTTATATTTCAGAATCTCAAATACTTTAATTTGATAATAAATGGCTAAAAATGGTTTGATTTTATGTGTGAGGCTCAAGGAACAGTCGATTATTGAAAAGTGGTCGATCATTTTGAAAAAAATATGACTCATCTATCTACAGATCACTAATACGCATAGCCTTATGGCCTTTACGCACACACACTGACCAGCCTTTTGTCTGAGTCGCTGCAGAATCATTACACAGCCATTTACCAAAGGAGATGTTTATACAAGCATGTTCAATTATATTGTGTCCCAATGTTTCACATGATCTACAAGGAATTAAACACACGTCTGCTGATGCATATACACTGTGTACTACATTATACTCCGTCCGTACGCTACACAACACAGCGCATTCAATATGGGATGTAGAAATACTATAGGAACACATGAGAGTCGACATATTTCAAGTAATCTAACTTGTGCATGCAAATATTTATAGAAACACAGTCAGACATACCACCCCCACCCCCCTGCTCCTTTAAATGCCCCCATACCAATAAAGGTAAAAACAAAGAAAATCGGATGTAACGTTAAGGTGAATATCCCAGACACTAGACTTCCGACATGTTTACAATATGCAAAGATAGAAAACAGCCCTCTACTTGGCAGTGCGTAAGTGTTTTTACATAGGAGGTAGACGCGGCTGGAGGCCAAGGTCAAGTTGAAAGTTGCTGTCTAGCCATCCAGCCTGTCGGGCTATTCAGGCTTTAAAGGAACCGTCTGAGCGCGTGAAAAGAGCGGAAGAGGGGTGAGAATTCCTGTCCCAATGAAAGCTATTGGAGGACATTAACTTTTACTATCATTTTGTTTTCTCCACCGTTTATTCTCACCAACTAGTCTGTACCCGCTTCACTTGGGTGGTGCGTACTTTTGTATCCCAGCGTTGGAAATATAAAGGGAATGTTGCTGTTTTTATTTGCAGATCTTTTGGAGGTGTTTTTGGCAGATACGTGTGAAAATGATCTTGATCTCTCTGAAAAGAGGGGACGTGATAGGCGCGTCGTATGCGTGTGTGTACGTGTGTTTGTGTGTGTCTGGTCTGCTGGTTTGTGTTTACGACCAGTCGCTCTCAGTCTATTCTGTGTTGGAGGAAATGGACCTGGTGGAGCCTTCACTGTTGGATTTGTTAGCAGAGTTTCAAAATGCAGCATGAGTTTTGGCCCAATTGTGTGCAGTTGTGCTGGTATGTTATCTGCTATTAGAAGAAGAAGAAAAAACTAAACAGAAGCTGCCACTCAAGTGCGTAAAACACGTGTTTGGTTTCCAGCCTATAGACTATAATGTTTATGTAAATTAGAAAAAAGCGTTTTTGGTCTCATCTGATTTCTTTGATATGTCAACAGCTAAACTTCCACGCAGCAAACTTCTACATAAAATTAACTAAAATAACATATCAACTAATTTTAATTAAACAAAAGCACACATATACAATATATCACAAACTACACGATTTCAAAGCGTCTCAAATTATTAACTGTGTACAATGATATTGGCTATTCACACTTTTGTACGGGAATGTTCTGAACCATTTGGGTTTTGTGTTGTAGGCCGACTGGCTGAAAAAGAAACAGCACTGTGGACCTTTAAATAATAATAAAAAATAAATTAAAAAAAGACGAAACAATGATGGACTGAGATCATTTTACTCAACAATATTGAAAGGTGTTGTAGCCACAAAAATGTTTGTGTTCTTTATGTTTTGTCTGTGGGGGAGGTGCATCATTTATTTTTAATATAACCTAATGGAACTACGTGGGACTGCATTATGTTTAATGGTTTCCTAATTTAAAGTCATTTGATGGGAGGTAACGTGTCAACTTGAATCCAAATAACAGAAAAAAAATATTATTATTTAATTATTTGATATCATGGAATGTGTTTGATTAAACAAATATGAAAAAAGTCTATTAATACAAGGCCTTTTGAGATAACAGTCATTGAACACAGGGTTATTATACCGTTTATATTTAGCCTACTTATTATAACAGATGCGTGTTAATCGTGCAAAAACGCAAGATTATAAAACACAATATGTTACTGTTTGGGTTCAAAATGCGAAATATCTCCCTTCTTACATGCACTGCAAAAACTCTACTACTTAAATGCATTAAATAATTTTACATGCACCATTTCTCTAGTTTACAAAATAATCAAGTGTGATTATATGCAATATTCTTAACACATTAAGTTGGTATATCTGTATTGCCTTCGAAATTTCGCGAGGAGAAATGCCAGCTGAAATATAATGTGATTCGCATTATGATTTACAGTAGTCAGCTGGATTGACGTTATCATACAAGAAATGCAAAGTAATGAAATCTTACAGCAGCAACAACTGTGAGTCATGGAGTAACTGTACAAGGCATGGCCTGTTGCATTCTGCCCTGTGGCGCTTTCCTCAATGTTGGCAAATCAAGCTTCCAAATCAGCAAAGTAGCGTTAATCATTAACCGACCCATGCATGTTATTTGTCAAGTTACATTTTAGTATTATAGCCACCGAATCAGAGCTTTGCTTTCTTTTTTTTTTTTTTTTTTTTTTTTTTTAAATACATGCTGCGGGGAGGTGTTTTCATTCAGGGATAATTTACGTTGTGTCCATGTTTAGATGATTTTATTCTATGAACAACAGTCCTGCAGTCACAACAACCCTGCGCCCTCACCAAGGTGGCCACCGGCGCGCACATGTGGTCAGTCCAGACATGAGACATCCCAAAGTACAATGGACACACACTTTATTGCAGCGGCGCACACATTGTCCCGCCAAATAGACGCACATTTCACCATGGAGTTACACTTATTACGCACACTTGCACAAACACGTATTCATCGTTGATTTGGCACTGGATTCTTATAATAATAATAAAGTGTATTTATATAGCACTTATCAAAACCAACGTTACAAAGTGCTTCACAATGGACAGAAAAAAACAACTATACAAACACACAACCGTGTCAGAGAAGCATAGGCAAAGCATCTTAGATGTCTGCATAAATGTTTGGCAGATAGCAATGATCACACAGAGTGATGGATAAATCAAAAATGTTATGCTATTTTATATTATTTTTATGTCATTTTCCAAGTGAGATAATTAAATAGTGGATTCAAACTATTCCTGATTTCGATATGGACCCACCCCTGATCTATAATGAACCCTGGAGGTTCAGGACTCCACTTTGGGACTTGGCAGCACAGCTTAGAGGCTTTTCTCTGAGGTCATTATCAAGGTTCTGGCATCCAAATTACGCAGCGAGAGAGAGAGAAAGAGCACATTTATTCCACGCGGCCTCAGCGCCTGCAGCGTGGGCAAAGTAGGGACAGGTCTATATAAAGTTATGCTCAGCTATAAATTTCTATCGTTAATAGTATAAATCGTGTTATAAAACGGGCTGCAAAGACGAACTACATGCAGTCAACTTTCAGTCGTGTTGATGGCACGTGTTTAAAGTAGACTGCTGTCAAAAAGTTGTCAAAACATAACAACCAATATGTTTTTGTGGTCAAAGCAGTGAACCACAGGGCGGTCACACACTTGACTTTTCCATATTTTCTGGAAAGGTCGCCTGCGGTGTGATTATGAAGGATTGCATAAAAATAAGAAGAAAAACGGACCCACTTTGCACACAGACACACAGACACACACACACACACACACACACACACACACCCCGCACACACACATACACACACACACATTCACACACACACACACACACCTAAAAGGTCTACAGTTAACTGGAAAGTTTTACTCCCAAGGTGTTCTTGATGTGTGCTGGTTGTATGTTTAAATTTCTCCAGCAGAAGTCTTGCATGGTGCGTTAACTGCCTGCTAAAGCGATAGACTGCGAGCTGCATGTCAAATCATTTATTGGCATACAGGATATAAAGGTCTGCAGTTTGTTTCTTTCACCGGCGCACAACTGCATGGTGTAGATTATGGAGGGATATGCAGGGGGGGACAGTAGCTACTTTTTAAATGTCATCATTATGGTAGTATTCTTTATGCCATCCTGATCCTGACTACAAATAACACATAAATAACCAGACAGCAAACAGATTTCATATGAACACTAAAAACATAATTTAAGTTCTTTATTTAGTCTATGGAGAGGAGACACTTTCGGCCTGATTGCCTTGTATTATTATTATTATTATTATTATTATTATTATTATTATTATTGGTGCTGCCGTTTCCTTTGTTGTTGTTAATTATGAGGATACGATGTGATCTACAGAATCTGCCATTTTGGCCTTTTGCTTTGTGCAGCCTGCAGCACAAAGGCAGAAATAAAACAACATATTTCTGAGTCCAGCTTTAGTAGCCACGTGCATCACAAATATAATCTGCAAATAAAGTGGTGTTCGTTTCTATTTCCTGTACCTTATGTGTAAAATAAGGCAGTGCACTGGGTTTAAACGCATGCACCTGTTATATTTCCGATGTTTTGTTGGTTCCTTATTTAATAATAATAATTACAACATGGATCTACAAAGAACGCATGGCACCGCTAGCAAAGATGAAGATGCTGTAGTGAGTTTAATTGAGTTTACTTTGAGACCTTTTAGAGAACCAGTCAAAACTAAACGAAAATAGTCGCAAAAATGAATTAATTGCCTTTAAAGATCAACCAATTGTCAGAATATCGAAATGAAAAAGATAGCTCTGATCAATGTAAACTATTTAAATGGAAACATTTGTACTTATTTTGAACAAACAACAAATTTTGATAAAACAACAAATCTACACTATTTTAATAATATTGCCTTGTTTAGATTTGTTTAATTTATTTACTTATACATACGCAATCCACTTAAATGTAGCTTATTGTTTTTATACCTCATAAATATGTGATGCATGCGTTGTGATTATTTTAATAAACATGTTTCGGCTGCAAACGGATTCATTCATAATGTAACTGATTACAGCCAGCCCCACACAATGCAGTGTTCAAAATGCGTCACTCTATTTCCCGTATGATGTATTAGTCACCCGAGATGTGGCAAATACTGTAACTTAAAAGACCGATATGAAAGATTGATAATTATTCTGAAACGCAGAGTTCAGTCCTCAGGCTGTAACACTCTTCCAAATCAGTTGGATGCCATGTGTGAATGTTACATTTTCACCCACACATCAGCACCTGAACTGCACTCATAAAACGCCCCAAATTAGAGGATAGTTCAAGAAATACGAACAGAAATTTCAGACTCTACCTCTGGCCTAGCACCCATTATTAGCAGCTAAAAATAGTTAACATATCAAGAAACAGTGGGGAATATACTTGCAGATGCAGCAACACTCTCTAAAAATAAAAACCCATTTGCAGCCAGACAGACTTGTAAATATCACCTTTCTCAAAAGATGCCAGGGACGCACCGACAGTCTAAAGAATGACATGCACTCTTGTGAAACGTCAGGGCTTTGCACCTGGTGTGTTGCCTTGCTACTGTTGAATCTCTGCTATAAGCCATGATGTTTTCTCCCCTTTAATGGGGTAATACAGGCCTGATCTCAGTGGTCTTGCTAAGCCCTACGCGTGATAGCGCGCGGGCTTTGCAGGATGGAGCAGGGAAGAGCGATTAAAGCGGGTCTTACAGCGCAGAGATTTCCAGCTGTATAGTCACCAGGACATGTTTGGCTCCAAGGTCAGCGAGTTAACTCTCTGGTAGCTGCGTCATCCTGTTTCAAGGCCAAGTTGAAGCAACGGAGACGGGAGGGGCCACGATAATGAAGGAGAGGAAAGAGGTTATTTTCTTCCAGGTTCTGACTCCTTGTGTGAAGCGCAGTGCACCTCAGCCAGCAGCACGCTGAACATCCACCAAACTCATTCATGCGCTATTCTATCACACGCTGAAACACTTTTTGTGCTAAAAGCAAAATATTCTGGCAGCTCTGCACTGCCAGGGCCACGGATTGGATTACATGCGTACTGCGCAGGCTCCATGGTCAAGTTCAAGTTGGGCTGGCTAGTAAAACTGAGGGGCGCATTCTGCAGTGTCTGCCGCGGGGGGCGCTCCCCCTCTTTGATCTCCTCCTGCAAAACTAGACACCGGAGCAGAGACTGCAATCCAGTTTTTCTGCACTTCTGCCGCCAAGAATGTGCAGGATTTGGATTGTGTTTTTATGCATGCAACTGATGCATTGCATGGTTATTCCTTCGTGTAAAACGGGAATAAAAAAGGTTCCACAATCAGCAAACTCTCCAAACCCACCCGCTGTCCTTCACTATCTAAAACACACACAATATAAGTGACACTACTGTAAACCCACAAGGTCATTCATCTGTTGCGCAAAAGCCTTTCTAAGTGTTATCTCCCGGTGATCACAAGATCCTATCTGCCCTGGCCACGACCCATTGCATAACTCCTGGTATAAGTAGCAAAACAATGGGACCTTTGCCACCTTTAGGTGCTTAAACTGCATCACATCTTTAGATTTTGAAAGCTGAAGTTAACAGTCTCAAAAAAAAAAAAAAAAAAAAAGGGGGGGGGGGGGGGTCTACCAAAGAATGTGCTCATGCAGCCTCGGGTGTGATCTGCCTAAATCAATAGCTGCATAGGCTGCATTTTAAAT
>JAOVVB010176783.1:0-11325 GCA_028570985.1 Heterobranchus longifilis | reverse complement strand
ACACACACACACACACACACACACACACACACACACACACACACACACACACACACAGCTTGTGGCAAAGACAGAGGAGCAGAAAAAAGGCACAGTAGCCTCAAGGCCCAGACACACCAACCCAACACCAACTAGTAGCGACGGAGGCCAACTGCTGTCGGCCTCTGTCGGGCCAAAAAAGTTGCACCTGAACACACTGCACACACTACGGCCAACAGCCAAGGTTCTGCTCCTGCGTGAGAGGTAATAACTCTCCATACCATCCATCCATCTGTATTTGTCATTCAAAATGAGAAAGTGGATATACAAACTGTAGTATCGCGTAGCCAGACCTATATCCACAGCACTGTGTCCATGCTGGGGGGTAGGTCTGGAACGTCTTTCCCTCTGGTATAGCGGAAAAAAAGGAGTGCATTTCTTTCAACCAATTACAATCGCATGGTGAGCGGCGATACGCACCAGATACAGCGACGGTGCTTCTGCAAAATGTCGGGAGGAAAACTTGTTTTGGTGGAGCATTTACACATGTAGAGGACACAGCGCTGTGGATATAGGTCTGGCTATGCGAGAATATAGAGGTATGACATTAAAATGGCTAATTCCCCGCAAAAGAAAACACCACATAAAACATTAAAAGGCGTGTGTCAACAGTGTGATACGACTTTTACTGATACTAGAAACATAATTTGATCATCGATGCTCGAGGTGAAGCCTCCATATTCTATAGCTCTGCAGGAGCTCATGGGACCTGTTAAAAACACCGCCTGCCTTATTGCACAAACCAAATCTTCTTCAAAACTAGCCATTTTCAGTGTATAGGTTGATAACTCGGAGGCTGTAGCGAAGGGACAATGAGAATGGCAACACTCCAACCGGAGTCGTCCGCCCGGCGGAAGTAGTGCCTCAATGCCAACAATGCTTAGGTACCCAGCCAGACTAAACAAACTGTTGCTATGATAGCCTACATAACGTTACCTGTAGCTTCTAAATGTCTCTGATTACATGAAACAAAGCAGCGTTTGACTCATGCTGATGAGTTGCTTCGTTCCAGATGGTCATGTTGCTGCGAAAATATTTCATATTCAGCCATCCTCTGCGCTGTAATAAGCTAACTAACGTTAGCAGATGGCTGGCTAGTTAGCTAGCATGCTAATTCCACCATGATTTAATGCTACACTGGTTACAAAATGAAAATGAGCCGAGCTAAGTTGTCCCTCATCTGGTGATAGCAATGTGCTTTCCTACACTGTGACAAGAGTGTCTGGATACATTTTACTCATTTAGCAGCTGGCTGGCTGGCTAGTTAGCAGCTAGCTAGCTTGATAGGGGGTTCAGTTCTCAGTCTAGCACAAAAGACACAGTGAAGTCTACAGTCTTAAATTAAGTTTTATAGACACAATGCGCAAAAATAGATATTTGAATAGTTGGAATGTAATTTTTGGACACTTTTGACACCCCCTTCTGTGTGCCTTCTTGACTTTTGTTGTTTGTTCTTTACTTTCCTCACTTCGGTTTCTCTTCTCGTGCACTGAACCTGAACAGCCAATCAGAGTGATTCCTCTCACCGACTTGTTCTGTCGGCTCCGACGTCAATTCAACATGCTGAATCAGCCGAAAAATGCAGCTGACTCGGGCCGACTCGTGCCACCGGTGTGGGACACACTGCAAAAACTCGGCCAACAGACACTCCCCGATGCCTGCAAACTGACCAAGGGCCGACTGCCGGCTTGGTGTGTCTGGGCTCTCACAGCAGAGCCCACAGATCATTACCCGGGCAGCATTATTATTCAGCTCATGGCTGCTCTGAGTATTGCAACCATACTGTGTTCACACAGGATTAAATAAAAGTAGGAAAAGGTCAATGCTACAGGAATAAATACCGGTGTCCCACCATCACAATTAAGAAACAAAATGTGTTTGGTTGCATTTTTTCAAGATGCAGTACACACATTTATTTTGAAGTGATAGAAGTAAATTCCCACAGCCAAAGATGAGCACGATAATGTAACAAAATATGCCTCCACATTCCGCTGCAATTTTTTAAAGTCAAAGTTATGTGTGGACATCCAACAGATGTCTGTCTGTGGTTGCAGCCAGGCATAGGAGAAGCAGCAGGGATGGTTTTCTTTGTGATGGATTGAATCTTTAAAGATTTAATCTCTCTTCTCCACACAGCAGCTTCAGATACAGGTCCAAAGCAGTCTCAAGACAGAAGTCATGGTCTTGCTCTTATCTTTGTGTCTACATAAGACAGCCTGACTGTCCGTATTGTTTCAATATTTGATCAGTTGGATGAAGATTTTCCTCTAACCACAGTTTTCTATATTGCCCTGCCTTACCTGTCAATCAAAGCCACAATGCCAGAGAACTGATACTGAGTTATATCTGCTCCTGTGTTACACTGGACTGCTGGTTTGAACTTTAATACTTTTGTTGACCGTAATGTAAGACTATGTGAAGCTCCACAAAAAACATAGTCTTGCGTATAGTCTCGGGGGGCAGAGTGTAAAGGGAAGCTGTTGATCATTTGTAGGAACGTGTAGCTCTTCCTCCTCCATGTTAATCTCTAATGTGACACGGCCTCTGTAGTAGCGTAACTGGCGAGCGGCAACCTCCGGGGCTGAAAAGCGAAGCCAACACAGAAGTGCCAAAAACGGGCTCCAAAAGAGAGTGAATCCCCATAGAGCCCCATGTTAAAATGCCCAACTTTACAGCAGAAATAAACATGTTTACAGCCTGTTACAAAACACGGTTTTGGTCTCTATAGCTAATTCCCCGTTCATGACCACTGTATGGGGGGTATATAACTCATACATAACTTAACTCACTCACCCCAGACTGTGGAGAGAGTGGTCTCAGAGAGTCTTAGCTCCCCCTCCCAACCCTGCCAATGTTGATACAGAAGCATTTTTTTAATTTCCAGGGTAGAGGTAGCCAGACTAGCTCAACATTAGATACAGATATGGACGGAGACTTCTGTCCATAGTCTGCGTTAATTTCGTCCATATTTCTGCACGTTCTCTGAAAGCTTATGGATACTGACTTAAGGCCAGTGCATGCCGAGTCCATTTTTTTTTCGTCCGAAATTGTTGCACATTTAAAAATAAATCCGACTTCACATTGTGTCAATTACGTTTGCACACCGACTCCGAACCTTTCGTCAATCATTAAAGTTTTCGGAACAGGTTCGATTTTCTGTGTTTTTCCACATCTGTCAAAAAGAAAAGAGGCATGTATGACCACTCAGAGCCACCGTCCATGCAAACGTTATCATCCAAAATGTAAATACAGGACAGGTGGGGAGTGGCTCGATGGACTTTCCTCTCTCGCCATGCGCACGCAGGCAGAGTGAGTTGATGATGGGAATCAGTGTCCCCAGGTCATTTTGTCATCAGCCCGTCATAATGTAGGCCTAGGCATATGTGAAGGTCAACAAAAAGTCTTCATAACAGAACAGCCTAAATGCAGGACTGTGTGGGTGCGTTTCTGTGTGTATATGTCTGCGCATGGCGGGTCTGGTCAGCAGGAAGAGGAGAGAAGAAATGGCAAAGCGTAGACCTACAGGTCCAGGGAAGCTGTCGATGATTTGTAGGAATTCGGTGGGACATGAAGCTTTGCCTCCTCGGTATTAAACTTTAATGTGACGCCGGACGCACATCGGCCTCTGGAGTCCGGTCACAGCAGCGGAGATGAGAGAGCTTGAGGTGGTGAAACAGTTTAGAGAGGAGGAATCAATCTACATATTAAATTATTGGTTCTCTTTTCATTTGGCACTGTGAAAAAACACTTGTATGTTATAATGGTTGGGAAAACCCTGTATTAAAAAAAAATAGTGGGGGGATATTTGCAAGTCGCACTGGTTTGCACTGGTCGCACTAGCATTTATTAGCTCCCCTTTTCAGCATTAACAGGCTGTCGCTGCCCTGGCTTTCAGCCAGAATGTGTAGGCACTAGGGTATGCAAATGCATCAACACAGCATCACGTCACGATATCGTTGATATCATGATATGACACTTTGTTATCATGGGCAGTGACGGTGACATCGCATCAATTTTTGTACATAAAGGGAGCATAAATTAGCCTTTTAAGAGCACGGCCGCTTTGAGTGACAGGTTGGTACCATCACAGGTGGCTAGCATTCGGCCCGCCTCAGCTCCATCCACGCTCCACCTTTTTGCCGGGAGTTAGACGGAGTCAGGCACTGCCAATATGGCAGCGGCTACAGCAACCCACACTGAGCTTTTTAATGGCTCTTCAGAAACATATGGGTGACGTCCATATTTTACACAGTCTATGGTAATTGGTTACAGCAGTGGAGATGAGAGAGCAGGCTTGACAGTTTAGAGAGGAGGAATCAATTTAAATATTAAAATTATCGGTCACATTTCTAAATAATGAAGGCATAGGTTCTCTAATAATAATAATAATAATAATAATAATAATAATAATAATAATAATATAAATAAATTGGATTTTACCAATGAAAAGATGTTTGAAACGATGCATCCCAAATTGTTTCCGGTGCATACTTTTGTAGATGCACTCGCATCGTGCACTTTAATGTTGGCACACCAATGGGCAATTTTCCCATCCCTAATCAGCAACATTTAGGCTATGATGTCTGAAGGTTGGCATGTATGATCAACCACGTGTCATCGTTGACCGTGATTATTGACTTGGTCAACTATAAATGCTTTGAAATTGTAAAATCTTTTAAACCACATTCCTGGGGATTGAGTAATGATGACCCCAACCCCTGCGGTGAGTGATGTCACAGAAGGATACTCATAAAATCTGACTCCACAGATACTGAAGCTCACTCCAAACTAAATTGAAAAGTTGGCAGCCCTGATGCAGAGCTGAGGAGAACTGCAGAGTTGGGTGGTAATTTTCTGTGGATTCATCACTACAAGCTTTACCTTCACATTTACACAGTCATTTAATCCATTGTTAATATAAAAAATATGGATTAGTGCAGCTTTAATGCTTTACTTTTTGCAGTGTCAGTTTTGACTCATTTACTGTAAATCTACACACGTCTTGCCTTGTCATTGCTGGAAAGGACCTTAATAGAGGGTTCCTACACATTTTCCATTTCAAAATTCCAGACTTTTCCAGACTCAAATTTCCAGACTTCTCTTCATCCAAGTATAAATGTTGATTATCTGGCGCGTGTTCTCTCATGGTACGTGTCCACAGGGGCGTGTTTGGGCACAAGGGATTGCACCGCTTGCACCGTCTCTCAAAACGTGCTGTGGTGCTACCAAAATGCATTGCACGACTGCTTCCATAGACAATGCATGGGAAGCGTGGAGATGACGGGCCCTGTGCACACATACCTCCAAACGCCATGAAAAACATCTGCTTGCATTTAATTCATTTTTAGAAATTCAGAATTTTATATTTTAGAAAACAGAATAGAGGCAGTAGTCTGGAAACACAATATTTTTCCATACTCTCTTTCCTTTTTTTCCATACTTATCCAAAGCTGGAAATGACTAAAATCCAATTCCATATTTTTCCAGACTGTGTAGGAACCCTGTGAATATATACTGGTGCGCTACTTCAATAAACAATGTCCATTCTGTAAGTGTATGAAGTGATGAAAAGCAAATTGTAATTTCTGAGCTGGCCTTGGTATTATAACAACAACGATAACAGTATTATGCAACTGTAGCCGTAGGTGCTGCCATAATCCCCTCCCTCTGACAGCTAGTGCCTAAATCTAGAGCAGCGGCCTGGATTTATAAGTTCACTGCAGTGCAGACTGGCCTGTGGTGTGGCGTGGGAACCTGCGGGATTAAAGCCACAGAGATCACAACAGCTACATTGGCCGGGCTGCACATCTGTGACCGAAGGTCAGCACAAAGGCCGCGGATTGAATAATACGCCTCCTCATCCTGACGTCAGGACATGACAAGAGATCATAGGAAATGCCTTAGTGTTCTTTAATTTCCTCTGCAATGTCAAGCACATGGATATCCTTTCCGTAGTCTGACTGTGGCTGCAATATAAAACAGGCTCTGCACAGTGACGCAAGCAGTGATTTTGCATTTAGGCATGACATAAAATGTAAATACTCTTCACAGTTTGATTTTGTTACACAAATCTCCCTGCCACAAAGATCATTTACAATCCCCCAAAACTGCTGGGATTATAAATGACAGGATGACGGAATTAATGACGGATGAGCACACATGTAGGTGTATGTTTAATATGGACTGCGGAAGTTTGATGCTGCCCTAATCCATTTTTCTTATGAACTATGGGCCAAATGATACACGTAATGTTGAAAGGGGTTGTTGTTTTGATTTGAGCTTTACTGTTTCATGCCGCACTGTATGCTATCTGTCCCAGAACTAAAACAGCAGATTAAGTTAGTTACTAGCTGGTGAACAGATTTGCATTCAGCAGCTGACAGCCAGATATTTTCCTCAGGAGTTGGTGCATTTCAGCGTGAATATGGAACTTATGGGACATATACTTTATGTTGAGTGGCCAGAAATACATAAATGGTAATGTTCAAGGTTCAACGCCTGAAATCTACTTGCCTGAATATTTACTTGCCCCTGTACAAATTGTTTTAATTATTAACAAACAAAAATAACAACAAAGACTAAAGTTGATTTTCAACTCTCAACAGAGATGAGAAGGAAACGAGATGGCTCACTCATTAGCTACTTCCATCATCAGCTCCGGAAAAAACTGTTTAATTCTTTTTGACCACTTGCCCAATCAGGTGAGTTGCTAGATTTACTAGCCCAACGTGGCATTTTCCTTGCCCCCAGCAATCGGGCAATCTTTATTGTTGAGCCCTGATGTTGCTCCATGTCTGCTAGATGTATAAATGGGCAACTGGTCATTAACACATCTGCCATAACGACTAGGGATGCACCGATCCGACTTTTTCAGTTCCGATACCGATCCCTGGGCTTTAGGTATCGGCCAATACCGGGTACCGATCTGATATTTAACGAGCAGCCCCGGTACCGAGGGCAACACATGGTGTGGTTAGGAAAAATCACTTTTTCATAGTCATGAAGAAGATGAAGTTAGGATTTTTTTTAAAACACAGGATCTTCAGCATTCAGTATCTTTGAACCAACTATATGTTGTCCAAAATATGTCTTATTACAAAGCATTTTAACAATAAAGTCACACAATTATATATGTCGTAAATAGGGATGTTAATGATCGATTAATCGCCGTTAATAATCTACCTGCGACCCTCGTGTTGGCAGGCAGGGAATCTACCAATGCACAGGCGCCCCAGCCTCAACTAATTTTACCGTCCTGCTCTCATCCATTAAAATGATATCCGGTTTGCCGTCTACCATCTGACTGGTCTGAACCGTTAATACTAAGTGCTTGAACTATCTGGAACATAATGCCAGCGGATGCAAGTGAATCTCCCCCTTTTTCTTTTCCAACTAACAAGAGAGCAGAGAACTGACCTGACTCACCTTCAAATAATTGATCAAATTGAAATTAGGTCTACATGTCTTCACCACAACTCTTTTTTAGATAGTGAACAAGCAATATGGGGCTGATAATCCTGCTGTCCCAGGCCATTAGATCTCCCTTGATATTACAGTGAACAGCCCCATGGAGAGCTACACAGTCTGACCTGTTAAAACCAAATTATACTCATTAATCAAAGGCTAAGTATTTACACAATGGCATGTACAACAGTGTGCCCAGGATAATGCCAGGCTTGCTTTTGACTTGATTCTACTAGTCCTGGGCTCAGACCCATCGTTGGACCGCCTCCAGGGACACGCTTTGATCGCATGGCTCTTTGACCTTTGACTTAAACAGGCTGTCACTGGTGCAACTCATCCCTGCAAGCTGAAAGGTAGCTGAGGTAGAAACCTGAGACACATCCAAACAAAGGGGGAGTTCTGTCCTTGTACCTGTACAGTAGGTAACTACTCTTTGTTTATGCTTTGGTATTTATGGAAAACATCAAATATAGATATACATGATCATGACTACTGATTGAGGATTATTAGGTTATTTCAGTTTTCTTTGTCCTTTAGTTTTCTGTGGTATTCCAAATTCAATTGGCATAGTCCTCACCTGATTAAACAAAACAAAAAAATTAAAACAAATAAATACGCCCTAAGTGATTTATAATGCTTTCATTGGAATCTTGGAGATTTAATGACCTTGGGATGCACCGATCCTAATCAGGGCATCTGCCAATACTGAGTACTGATACCAGTGCTCTCTTCTAACTATAAAGCAAGTCATCTCTGTCTGTCGTTCGCATATCTCAAGAGCCTTTCATCTGATCTACTTCGCACTTGGGGGGGTGTATTGCTGGGGATCCAATAGCATGTAATTTGGTGCAATTTGGCCAGATGGTGGCGCTATAACAGTGAACTTCATATTTTGGACTGTAACTTTTGACCAAGTCAAATCCAGATGAATCTGTAAACCACGATCATTTGCAATCTAATTTAGTTTTTCAGATTTTTGATGTTTAATTCAGTTTTCCTATAGCTGGTCCCCAAACGTTGCTCAAATGCTGTGGGCAGGGCTTATATTTCAAATATCTACTGCATGGTTTGTGCGTGTGCATGTGTAGATAAGACATCTGAGTGGCCATGACAAATTTGGTGACATTTGTAGAAGCATCATCTAACTGTAAAGGAAGTAATCCATCATGTATGTATGGATGTATGTATGTATGTATGTATGTATTAGGGATGAAACGGTTACCGGTTTTAATGATGATTGCAGTGAAATTCTGGCAGGTATCAGCCGATCAGCACCTTTGTTTCGGTTTTGCCTACAACACACACCATTATGTGTTTGCCGTTGGGTTTAGTTTTTTAGTTTGTGGTGAGAGTGGCCGTCAGGGGGAAAAATTACTAATACTCTACAACAAAATTTAGGTGAGAAATAGGCAATACTGTAACAGAATCTTGATTCATATTTGATCAGCACTGCCTAGTTTGACAGTTTGTTCTGAGTTTCATACCTGGTGTGTTGCACTGGACGGACATTCGGTAACTACATTCTAACATGATGGTCCTCTGCCAGTCATCGTCTTAAACCCCATATGAAATAAATGGTTGTGATTGGATCTACACGTTTTGAGTCAAGTGGAAATCTGTATGAATGGGAGAGAGGCCAGACGGATCCTGCAGGAGAAAATTAAACACTGGCTCAGCAGGTAACGGCTGGTTTCCAGGCTAGTTCATTCAACTGTACGGAGATGAATTTTTATTTCACTCGCCGGTTTAAATTAGCGAAGTGTTATAGTCTGACACGTAAAACTGACATCAAGGGGTCCTAACCAAGTGTCCATATGTGACGAGTAGGATACGAGAACAGGGCTTTAAATGATGCGAAAACTGCCATACTATTTATACACTTTCTCATGAGATCACGCTGGTATTAACCCTTTAATGACTCAGCAAGTCTTTAGTATCCTACACCTATGTTAAAGTTAATCACACGTAGAACAACATCCCCCTGGTGTATATCTTAGAGTTACGTAACACCACATTTGGCTCAGCTGGAACATCTGTGAATAGCTGTGTGAAAGCAGACCCTCGCCAACAGTAAACAAACCAGAATAGGAGGACGGGCTGTGCCAGGAATCAGCTGGACTCAGACAGACAGATAAACATTACGCCAGACATAAAGATGGAGATAAACCCTGCCGACAGATAAGAGAGGGATTCAGAAGGAGCAGAGAGAGAGAGAGAGAGAGAGAGAGAGAGAGAGAGAGAAAGCACATGTTGTTGCAGTCTTGAATGTTTTTGGCGCTGGGGATGTGATGGGGTCATATTAGGCTGTTAACACTGGAACCACTGAGCAGCGGTTTGGTCCTCTAGTGCAGATATTAAATATCCAATTACCACAGGCAGATAGCAACATAAAGGAGGTAAAGAAAGATGAATGAGAGGGGCTGTTCTCCTGTACATTTTAAAGACGTTTACACGGGTAGCGTGTGACTTAAGTTAAGTGGTTTGAATTTGTTCCTAAACTGCAAGGGGAGAGGCGAATGAGAAAAGGTGGAGTGGGTGATTGCATGGAAAAAAATAGTCAAATAGAGATTTTTCACCCTTCTCCTCCCAATGTTCTCTCTTTATTTATGCCCTCTTTAAAGTCATATTTCTGCTGTTCTCCTCATGTGCATCGCCCCTCTCTTTACCTCCATGCTACTTTGGTACTTTTCCCTTTTCTCACTCCCTCTTATGCAGCTGATGTCCTGCTCTGACCAGCCGCCCCCTCACCCTTTCCGTGTCTACATGGTGCAACAAAATATCCAGGTCTTGAGAAATGTTATGAATGCATGTTAGAGGGCACAAATCTTGTTTTGTTTTGTAAGCAGTGAAGTGTGCCAGAGGGCCAGATGAATGATAAATGAAAACAGGATGGGATACGCCCGGCAGGTGACGATGGTTGTGACTAACAGAGCGCACCTGTGCAGTGCATCATGGACTGAAGAGAGAGGTCATTACAGGAGCAGGAGGTGATCAAAAGGCCAGTTCAAGTAAGGCAAGTATAGGAGGACAGCCAGGGCCGGCCCTAATATTTTTGGAGCCCTAGGTGAAATTTGTTTGCTAACCCTAAATTTGTGAAGACTCGCAAAAACTCTCCTGAGACTCGTTTCCGACAACCTATACTAATCTTAACCATCTCACGAAACTTTGGCAAATCTTGGGTCTCCATCTAGAAGTGTTGTGTCTTTGCGTTAGTGTTCATTTTGGCAGCTATTTTAGTCTTAGTTTGAAAATGCTACAAGTTTAGTCATTTTTGCCCTTCATAGTTTTAGTAGACAAAAAGTCATTACATTTTGGTCAAATGTTTTCTCTATTCATTTTGTCAGCTATTTATTTATTGTCCTGCCAACTGTCCTTTAGTCATCAGATTATTGAACATTTCAGTCAATATCGTCGGGCCTAAACCAATGATTTAGTCATTTTTGTCAAACTTATCAGATTTTAATCAAATGTAATGACGTTTGGTCGACTAAAACTAGACAAAAATATGACTAAATGTGACTAAAGTTCTAAGCATTTTCATCTAAAGACTAGACTTAAATAGCTGCCAAAACTAACACTACTTTGCTTACATTCTTCTTAAAACATGATTTTTTCCCTTTCATTTTTCTTTCCCTCCACATGGTGGCGCCCTAGGCGACCACCTATATGACCTGTGCCAAGGGCCGGCCCTGCATATATATAGCAGTGGTGGAATGTAACAAAGTACATTTACTCAAGTATTGTACTTAAAGGAGCAATAGGCGAAATCATTTCACCGCTATATGTCGCAGTTGTGCACTGCATGTAAACCAAAACAAAGCT
>JAOVVB010176765.1:0-11326 GCA_028570985.1 Heterobranchus longifilis | reverse complement strand
GTCAAATGATTGATTTCTTGAGTAAGTAGCCATGTAATAAGCAGGATAATGTAGGATGAACTGGTCATTATTGAAAAAAGATCCCCGACAGGGTGATGTCGAACCCCGACGTGCAGCGGAGGGATTCTACATCACCCTGTCGAGGTTCTATCCCTCCCTGTCGGGGTTCTATCCCTTACTTGTCTCCTGATGTTTAAAACAACTTTGCAACAGCAAATACATTTTGAGGGAAACTTAATGAAGCCCACATTTTCTATTAACATAATGAGGAAATGTTAATTAATGTATCTGGCAAGTTGCAAAAATGTTGATACGGGTTTCATTTGTTTTCCGCCAAAATATCCCATGTTGCAATACAATATCTGCTGACTACAGCATTGAATGTTTTTATGGTTGTGTTTAGGCACTCACAGCACTTGGTCAAGGTTAGAGGAAGAACGTGTTCTGGTTTAATACAGAAACAGTCAGACGTGTCTTCGAGGATGAGAGACGACACAATCTTTTAAAGAGCCCTTCTGGTGAAAATCCAGTTTTTAACCATGTTAACATGTCTGTATGGTGTTTTTTATTTGCTACAAGACATATCATGAGTGAAATGAGCAGTCAACACCACGGCTGAGAATTTCTGCCTTCAAACTGCAGAGTGCCAACAACAGTCTCAAAAATCAGGATTCAGACAGGCAGGTTTTATGACATCATATGTCTAAGGAACCAATCAAGTTTGTGGTTAGGGCATTCCATCGCATAACTGGCAGCAGTGGTGGGCGGGGCTTCAGGCCAGATACAAAATTTCTGAATGAGGGAGAAGAGTAGATGTGCTTCCCGTTTTTCTTCTTTTTTTTTTTTTTTACTTTTTGTGGGGAAAACCATGTTAAACAAAATATTGATCATAGCTGAGTACTTTTACATACTTTAAAATGTGTCTGGAGGAGATGTTTAAGCAATTCTAAACCTGAGAGAACAAAAAAAGATTATACCGACAGTCTTCCGAGTGGGTCCTCCTAACTAAAAGCAGAGCTAGTGCTGACAAACATCAGCCACCAGAGGCTAAGTACATGTGCCGGTCAGGGCTGCTGCCTCCCTCCCTCCCTGTGCCTTGAAAGACTCTGAAATGAGGTATTAGTTGCATCTGGTTCAGTGCACAGTAAGAGGATGCTGTCCTCTCGTCTCATTACTGGAATGCCTCTCTGGATGTTGCTAGGAGACCAGTGGCCAGTCTTGCTCTTTACACCCTCCATGAACTCTGAGACAGAGTTAACTTTGTGCTTATCTGCCGCTGCCAAATCGTCAACTAGAAATGCGGTGTAGATTTGTAAAGAAAATGTTTATTTAAAGGAGCATTCCACCAATTTGACACATCAGAATCAGTTTCTTGGTGCAACTCAGCCTGTGAGAAAAGTTGTATATGGTTTTCTGTGGCTCTGGAGGAGCTGTGTCAAGTCTGAAAAAGTGATGATGTCACTGTGATGTCAGCGGGGTTATCTAATCTTGGGCTTCCCATTAACGTTTTTAAATTGCCTGCGTTAGAAACTGCAGAGGGTGGAGTTTCAAAGATCTGAGCATGCAGAGGGTCTAATGAAGAGACAATTGCATTATGGGAATCGTAGTCTTTTAGGAGCTCAAACCATAGCTCACTATTTAAAGAGTAAAAGTAGGGATATTTCGACTTTTGCTGCATGATTCTTTTTAAAAACTGTTTCTTGCAAGTCCCTCACGATGATGAAAATGCAATATAACACCTGTAGTTTGTGCTGATGGTCTTGGTTGGCCCTCTTGTTACTAAACTAACCCACGAAACAGTCATTTTCATTTAGTAAAAGTTTCCATATCAATGTAGACAACATAACATTACATTTTCCTTCTGCTTCCTGGCAAACACTTGGAACTAATAGGAGGAAGTCTCTCCACAAGGAAATAATCCCCTTAAAACTTTTTTTTCCATTTAAAAATGTAATTGTGACTTCCCTGTCTTCCTTTTTGTGGCATCTTTCTGAGCTGGAAGAGCAGTTAAGTTCAATCTGCAACTAAAAGTTAAAAAAAAAGGTTTTTTGTTCTTTTCATAAAACCAAAAGAAAAAAGTAATAAGTAACAAGTAATAAGTAGGCTACAACTCTAAATAACACCAATATTCCCCGTCAGTAAGCACAGTAGATGCCAGGTCTCATTATCCAGGTAATAAATCAGAGCTCCCTGAATCAGTGAGGTGAGACAGGAGGAAGTAACTGTGGCATAAAACAGGCTTTATTGCATTTACGCCCCAAGTCAGACTCCAAATTCCTGACACACAAACTTTCTTCTTCTCTGAACTTCACGTTGCCTGTGAAAAACAGTTGATTCATTTTTTAGTGTCTGCTGCTCCGGGCGGTGCCACCATTAATCCTGGCATCATTGAGATGCAAATGCCGAGTGTGACGGCTCCCCGGCTCGGTGGGGGTCAAGTGGCTCACTTCATTATGCTGTTGTCATGCTGCCCATTATTGGTTTGAGAGCAGGGCCCGCTGGAAGGCTGCTGCGTTGCTATGTATAATTCATGCTCAAATTCCTGCATGTCAGGGCGAGAGAGAGCGAGAGGCACAGACGGAGAGAGAGAGAGAGAGAGAGAGAGAGAGAGAGAGATGTCGGAGGTGGACTTTGTTGTGTTTTAGAGGCACATTGTGTACATAGGCGGCAGTGTGTGCGTGACTGCTTGCACAGACACATGGCAGGGAGCTTTGCATGCAGGCGAGAGTGACGGGTGCATGTGCGCACACACACACACACACACACACACACACACACACACACACAAAGACGCGTGAGGTTTGGTATTCAGAATCAAATTAAAAGAGTCCTGCTCAGACATCATTTATGCTGATTTCCAGGAATCTTTCTTTATTTTTTAATCTCGACCTGCTCTACACACACGCACGCACGCACACGCACACACATAGAAGTCCACACACTAACACACTCAGATTTAGCTCAGAATTTATTGCCTCTGAACAAGCCAGTGGATATCCTGTGGTTTGGCAGTGTTGAAATGGTTTGATGGATCTGCGAACACTTTAGAAACGCTTGATTGACTTTTACAGCATCTCATGACACGCACGCGTGCACACACACACACACACACACACACACACACACACACACACACACACACACTTGCCTGTTGAGGTACATACTGGAAGCATCACTAGACATTAGCAATAGCTATAAACTCTGTGTGCAGCACATCAGTTTGGTTATGGCTAGAAAGGATGCCTCTTGTGTAAAACCTTTGTGAGAGTTCAACTGTGTGTTCGGCAGACAGCCTTGCAGTGACATCGCTGCTCTAACTATCTCAATGTACAAACAAGCTGTTAAAACGTACGTGAACTTTACATTTGACCATTTTATTTTTGTAAATATCTTTTTTATTACAACCTTTATTTTGGAGGAATTTTATCAATTCTTGAGTGGTCAAAAATAGTTAAATTGTGCACCAAATCTGTGTAACAAATGGTATCAACCCCAAAATTGCTGCAACAACTTATGAGACATAATAGAACATTTGTATGTTTACCATATACTTCGATCATAATGTTCTAAGACTTTATACACTTTAAACCTTCCAAATTGAATCAAATTAATCTTCAAATTCTCAGCTTTCAGATGATGTACACCACTTCTATGTGGCATCTACTGTTGACCTCCTACCTCCCCTTAAACATAACCTGCCCCCCTCTAAAAAAAAAAAAGACAAAGATGTGTGTATGTGGGTCTCAGAAGGTTAACACAGACTGCAGGAGACAGGAGAGGAATATCTTATCTTCACCTTGAGACTCCGGGAGCCACAGAGCTGAATGCAGACCGTGAATAAGTACAGGGAGGCCTCTGGATCACAAAACTAATGGCACGATGACACATACTTTCATAATAATCTGACATTTCTCTGACATGCACATTGCTCACAGTGCAGATTTGTATTCCTTTCCATTGCATTGTATACACACTGTATGCTCATTGTCTTAATTCTCTCTTTTTATTCTCAGCTTTAGAACGACTGAAAGCAATGTTGAGACAGAGAGACGGACAGGACTCGTCACCCTCCACATCTGATACTGCAGAGATTTTGAGACAGTGTCCCTCCGCCAGTCCTTCAAGCCCAGATGATGGTAAAGTCAAGTGTCCTTTCTAAGCGCCACATAAGTTTGAAATGTATTTGTATTTTTGAATATGTTGAATATAGTTTATTAAAATGTTGAAATTGTGTTTAGTATTTTTTCAGTAGGTGTGGATGTGAACTACAACGTATAATTAATTTGTATTTATTATTATTTTATGTTTAGTAGGCTTTTTAAGTAGGTTGTAGAAGTCCACTAGTGTTACAACCTAGTTTATCTTATTTATTTTCATCTGATTTATTTTTATTTATTTTTATATTTATTTACATTTAAATGTATATACATTTATATATTATTTAATTAATTTTTTTTTATTTAAAGTTCAAGAAAATCTTTTTTATAAGGTCAATAAATACGTGAAGTTTCCAAAGTCAGTGCGTAATCGTGTTAAATAATCATGATCTCAATATTGACCAAAAATAATCATGATTATGATTTTTGCCATAATCGAGCAGCCCTGCTTTGTGATGTTATTTGACCATCTGTGAACGAGGCACAGAAGTATGGAATTACATTTTGCCAATCACTGCAATTTTGTCTCTCAGAGATCGCGATGCAACAGGACGAAGGACTTTCTACTGATAACAAATCAGAGCAGGGGAACACACACGACACACTATTGATGCAGATTCCAGGCGAGAACCCACACGCTCACACACAAAGACTCCAGAGTCTGTCTCATGAGATATATATTCTTTGAAAAGTTCACACTTTTTAATATATTGCTGTTCTTAATTCAGGTATTGCATCCAGTTCAAAAGAGGAAGGAACTTTTGCTGCGGGTCAGTCAGACGGAGCTCACAGCGGGAAGAGTCCAGAGCCAGACGATAATGGCCTGATTTCAGACCGGCGTCATTCGTGTCCGATCTTGAATAAAAATGAGCCCAATGCAAACCCTAGCATTCAAGATGCACACATAGCAGGTATGTCTGTTGTGCGTCATACACAGAAAATCATAATTAACATATTTACAGCTGGACTAATACAGAACCCTGTTTTGTAAAATGACCTGATTGCAAATTCCACAGTTCACACGTTTAAATATACGGTGTCTTATATTGTTAGTCCTTGCAGTCAGGTCTTCGTCTTGGCTTTAATCAAACAGACAACATGGGTGTGGTCTCACCCATGTTTTCAACACATGGCATTCAAAGGCGCAAATATGTTTATGATGCTGAGTCAATGAGAATATAATGAGCATTATGGGCTAATGTAAACTAAATGAAGGGAATGACATGTAGACATTTAAGGTAGGTGGGAGACCTGAAGATGCACATACATGTAGATAATATGATCATACTGACATGAGTAAGATGGCCGCAGCCTAATTGGCCCTCTTTCCCCCTAACCCTAATCCTAGAATATAATGAGGGCATGTAGCAATTATTGGCTAATGTAAACTAAATGATGTATACATTTGACGTAAATGGGAGACATGATGTATGTGAAGATGCACATACATGGTGATAATGTGATCATACTGATGATGATGGTGATGATGATGATGAGTAAGGTGACCGCAGCATAATTGCATGACCTTCCAATGAACCTCCTTTCTATTATTTTTTCCAAGAAATGCAGTGCATTCAGAAAAATGCTGTCTCTCAAATTACCTCAAAAGGGGACTGATTGCGGGAAACATTGTTTATTTGTGTCTTAGAATAGCCCAAATGCTGGTTAATTGGAAAATAATAGGATAATGGAAGAGCTGGATTGGTATATGAGGATGTGGAAATCGGACCTTGACTCACTTTTGCTGTGTTTTGTCTCAAGAAAGATACAGTAAAAGTTATTGCATCTGAACTTCTGCTGTCTTTGAATGCTTTTTGTTTTAAGAGTTATTTATTGTTGAGTGACCTGAAGATTTAGATTACAACAATATATAACAGTAACATATTGAAAGGTTGAATACACTGTATTCAAATAGTTGTCTCTTTCTTCTACACCATCACTCATTTACACAAATCCACCATCTCTCTCATCCCTTTTCCTCCCAGCAGTCAAAGTGGACAATCCTCTTGCCACTGACTCCGCAGGCAGGTTTGGCCAAACCCCTCCCGAGAAGAGACATCAGCGGGAGAGAAGGGATCCAAGGTTACGGGACACACGGAAGGTGCTGGAAGGCTCTCAGAAAACATCACAACACCTGCCCTCTGCTGCTGCTGCTGCAGCAGTGAATACAGAACAGCAGAACCAACCGAGACCCAGCCAGAAAACACCACAACACCTGCCCTCTGCTGCTGCTGCAGTGAATACAGAACAGCAGAACCAACCGAGACCCAGCCAGAAAATACCACATGTATCAAAAGGCACACAAGCACTCCCAACGTTTTTAATACGTAGGTGTTCAACGCACAATATGTCATTTTCTGCTGCTAGGGGTCTCTCAATCAAAACAATAACAAAAGACGTGCTTGGTGATGTGGGATCATGGGAGTTGTTGTTCTCGTTGCACTAAGGTTCTCCCGGTTAGGAGTCCTTCAGTTTGTTTTTACCGGGAGTCAGATTATCCGCAGAGGTCTCCTCCTCTCCAAAACAAGCCTGGTGATTTAAACTGGTAAAAACACTGAATAAAGCAGTTTCACGTTAAAAATCAGAGTTTCTCCGATGCGGTTCGACGTCGTCGTTTGCTCAGCTTGTTTCTCTGATATCTTCAGACGTCCGATGACTAAGGGCCTGTGTCCATATAGCGTTTTTTTCTGAGCACCAGCGTCTTTTTTTTTTTCAATTGCTCTCAATGAGGGGGGAGCGTGTGCGACCGCCTAGCACTGGAGCCAGCATCTTTTTTCAGAGCGATCCGCCTTTTTTGTGCGGCCACTCCAAGTGCTTAAAGTTGAAAATCTCTGAACATTTCAGAAAGGCGCCGTTGTCACTGGCGCTCTTTTTCAGGAAACTATCACAACAAAGAGAGAAAAGCCCGTTTGTGGGAGCAGATCGGCCAGACACTGACTGCTGCTGGTGAGTGGTTTATCACCGTGCGCGTTGTATGCTTGTTTTTAGCTGTGTAATCAACCCTCTGTTTACATAGCATTTGTAGTGGAAAAAATTGCACTACCTTCTTCGTCAAAAATGGTTTCAAACTCAAGCCAGCGCTTTTCTGCCAGGAAAAAAAACATGGGACACAGGCCCTAAAATCCAGTTTAAATTGACCAAGATTTAAAAAGTGTATCGTAAAAATACGTCTTAAAATGTGATAAAAAAAGTCAATTTATGACAGCTTCTGACCTTGGATGAAATTACGTATTTCTCTGGGTTTGAGAGCTTTGTTGGAAACGTGGGATAATGTAAGTTCACAGCTCAACAAAATATATAACATAGGTCTAGTTGTTTTTAGACATTTTAATGTGGAAATGTTACATATTATACCTTCTAAACATTTATGAGCAGGGTTTTTCCTGCATAGAGAATTTCGAGGTGACCACCTTCGTCAAATTTCGTCCCACCTCCAGCTCTCGACAAAACTCTGACAGCTGTCTTCATGAAAAACACTAGTTTCTAACAAACATCGCAGGCAGTTAAAAAGTAAAAGATTTTAGTTTAATAATGAGCCAGGTGAAGGCACGGTACACATGCATGTATGTGCACATGATCAGGATGGTACCACCTCCAGGAAAAACCCTGATGAGTCATTGTTTTTTGCCATTTAATGTACTGATTTGTTATTGTGTGTGGTTGTCACAGGGGAAAGTGCTCAGGGCACATCTCATTTATCCACATTCCTGAAGGTCAGGGGACTGGACTGTGAACCAATCATAGGTGCGTGTGTCTGTCCTTACACAGCAACCCTTTTCACTCCCATTGCTTCATGTCATTTCACAAAAAGCATACGCAAATATGTTAAAGACAGCGTGTCGTCATCAGGTCTGGGATCTGTGTGGGAGTGTCAGGGGATAAGTCGGGATTCGTTCTTCCTGTGTGAGAGCTGCGGGGAGATGCTCCGACACACTGACATCTGTCAACACATGCTGAGCAATGAGCACCGGCTCAACTGCATAGTGAGTGTTGTCTCAGTCATGCATTATAAAGCTCTAAACAACAACAACAGTATTTAACATTTGCTCCCATGTTTTTTATTTGATAGATGCAGGTATTTCAGCAGAGGCAATACCCTGAGGATTCGCTATTCTGGCTGAATGAGCGTCTGGGTGAATGGATGAAGCAGGAACTTTTAATGGAAGCCACCGTGGTGCTCTCGCAGCAGGACCGTTGGAACAAGATAGAGCCGCAGGTAACCTGTTACATGGTTCCCATGGGTTTGAATTCCCCTTGAATTCCTTGAAAGTTTGTGAATTTCGGGGGGGGGTATCAAGGCCTTGAAGGTTTTTGAAAATAGACATTAACCTCTTCATGCGTTTTTGAAAATTAAGATCAGCATCCACAATCACACCTACGTTTTTGACATGCTCACAGGGTTTTACCAGCAGGGGAGCTAACAACGGCTAATCTGGTGCCTCAAAGCCTTTGGACTGGTTAAAAGAATCTCTGTTTTGTCCTTATTTAAGTGTAAGAAGTGTTTGGCCACCCAGTACTTGACATCAGCAATGCATTGGATGAGAGCATTGACTGGGTTGAGGTGGTTGGCAGAAACGGATATGTATAAAGGCTGTACAAAGGCTAAAGTCCTTGCTGCAGCGGTCGCGGGTTCGACTCTCGCTGCATGTCGTCCCCTCTCTCTCACCCCTGTCCTGTCTACCTTCAGCTGAGCTGTTAATAAAAGGCAAAACAAATAATAATAATAAAAAACAAAAACAAAAGAGGAATGAGACAAAAATATCTTACAGTATTGTCACACTTTATTAATGCTCAGAGCATGGTATCAGCCTTGGCCTTTCTGGTCGTTCATAACTAACAAACCCTCTGATAGTTCTTCCAAAGATCAAGGCTTGACCGTTTTGTTACCTTCCCATGGGATCAGACTGCTCCCACAGAGGCACCTTAGTGTGGTCTTATTTACAGATTTACTACCGGACAAATGTCATTACTCTCCTGCAATGCTGAACACTAACAAAGCTTTTTGTCATGCACATTCCAAGAATGTTACATTTCTGATAATCTGGGGAATAATCAGCCTAAGGTTCGCTCGGGTAAAGAAAGTTTACATGGTACAGATTCAGAATGATCAAACATGGAAGTTAAAACATTAGTACATATGCAATAAAGATATACAAGCATGATTATACTTTTAATATGTGCAATTTAATATGTGCTTTATTTGACTAGAAAGTGGAAACACACATCCATTATGCTAATTGTCACCCTGTTTGTGTCTTCTCTCTCAAAGGTCCTGAAGCTGAGACCGGAGGTGCATGAATATGTTCGGTCAGCTCCGTTCGATGAAGGTAACAGTAAGCTTCATTTGCAAGTCTACACAGTTTATAGTCCATGGGAGTATACCATATTTAGTATCAACTGTGCTATTTGCTTTTTATAGCTTTAAAAATAGTGCAAAGCATCAAGAAACCGAAACTGGGGCCCTTCTGTACTCGACAGCAAAAAGGTGAGTCCCATCAGCCCAGCTACAGGCTCATTTATTTCTCATTCTTATACACAGTTTGCCTAGTTACACTCCGTTTACATCTTCAGTCTGACATTTCCTCCACTGTAACCCATTTTCATGGGCGAGGGAGATTTGATTTTTTCCGAACCAATCACCAGAGACTTCCGGTCCGAGCCGGCTAACTTCTGGTTAGCCCTGTGCTAACTTGAATGGGGATGAACTAATTCAATCTAGCAGCTCTTCTAGACTTTCCAAATGTCGTCGGATCAAATCGATCAAATTCTGATGACCAGTAAACCACTGGAGCCAAGTAAAAACAAACTACAATGTTGGCGACATGCAGTCTATTAGGCTTGGGCGGTATCTATTTTTTCATACCATTTTACCGGGGTATATGGTATATGACAGTATTTGTGTGGAAAAAAAGTTGTGTGGCAAAATATGGATGGATCTGAACTCAAGCATTTTAAAACGTATTATTTCCACCACGGTTGATGAAAGAAAAGTTGTAGGTGCCTACAGCTCTGCAGTGGCACGAGTCCTGCAAATACACACGTGATACAGTATCTCTGTATAAATGTAATATTTGCCGCCCAAGCCTACCATCTATGTAAAAACACAGCTTGACAACAGCATTAGTCCCGCCCATGGCGCTGATTGGCTAATCATTATGTTGTGTACACACCAGACGCAAATAAATTAATTTGCGTGAATGAATTCCATATAAAGTCAATGTAAAGACGCGATTAGACGCGAGTTCTGGTCGGGCAAAGCGCATGACGTGAATTGCGCGGTGCGAATGACGCGGCGTGATGAAGCGAATGACACAAATTTGCGTGAACTGAACTTCTGCAGCGAGCAACGTGTGAATGAAGCGAGTCAAAACCAAAGATGTAATTAAGGCGAATTAAGCGAGTAGATTATTTTATTCACGTCTGGTCTGAACACATCATTAGTCCCCCTGCGGCGCTTATTGGCTTGATTATATTTTTCAACTGAGAAACTGCAGTTTGATGTCACGATGCCAGACGAATCAGTCAGCTCGATGGAGTTGGCGGATTCAAAGGTCTGGACCCGGGCAATTACACAGCTTAACAACAGTGACAGGCAGAATAGGAGTTATGAGCCATGACTTTCTGTTGCCCAGACCAGCAGCCCGAGACCCCACAGAGTCCAGAAGAATTTCTGCCCACAGAGATGCAGCCGGCACAGGCACTTGGGACGGACCAGAGGAGTGACAATGGTAGGAGTTATCACATTATTTACAATGTTGACGTTGCCTCTCCCCCAGAGGTTGAGGTCCACTCTTCAATAACTTGCTTGACGGTGCACAAAATAACAGCACCCCTGCTTTTTAAAAATTTTTTTACTTGTGTTCTCTCATTCCTTCTCCTCTGTCTCTCTTAGGCGTAAGAATAAAAGAGGAGAAACATCATTTGGAAGCAACGGTTGGATGTTTAGATGGGGTCAAACAAAGAAGAGTTTCGAGTCCTCTGGATGTCTCCTCAAAGGCTGATTCTGTCGTCTCTCCTACGCCCGGTGCTGCTACATGTCCCCAAGAGCAACCAGAATCCAGACCTCCACTCTCACAGCCAGAAACCAGACCCCCAGTCTCACAGCCAGAACCCAGGCCCCCAGTCTCACAGCCAGAAACCAGACCCCCAGTCTCACAGCCAGAACCCAG
>JAOVVB010176746.1:0-11326 GCA_028570985.1 Heterobranchus longifilis | reverse complement strand
GCAGCTGGCCCTAATCTAATGTGGCCCCCAGGTATTTTCACTTTATCTAATCTGGCCCCCATTCAAAAAAGTTTGGACACCCCTGGTTTAATTAACCATGGATAATGAATTCTAGGCGTTGCTGACCTTGTTGTCTATGCTAGCAGCTGTTGTGCAGTTAAGATTCTGTATTTTATGATGCTATTATTGCTTGCATGTGCAGGAGGAAAGCTATAATTTGAGCAGTTTGCTACAATTCCTGTGTCCAGCAGCATGATCAGCCCTACACCGTGTTTACACCGTGTGCATGTCCAGTCTACGTGAACGGTGATCTGTGATGTGTGTTTTCAGGTTAGTAAGAACAGACATCTTTTTTCTGAAACGGTGCTAAAACGCTCTTGAGACAGAGATCATTTTCGTTTTTAAAACGCCATTTTAAAATGAAAACGTATTGATGCGGTTGTAGCCTCAGTTTTGATTCGGCCTGCTTCCTGTCGTGTTTCAGACCAGGTCCCTTTATAGGATAAATAATAATAAATCTTCTCCTCTGCTGTGGGTACGACGACAAACAAGCAACCCAAAATGCCCGAGTAGGGACCTAAAACAGTAACATAACAAATAAGCTACCGTCTAACAGTGACACAAATACAGTGGAAATCATCTGTTCCTGGTGACAACACCTGTGGCAGTCGTGTGAAAACACACCCACCCACCCAACCGCTTTTAAATAAACAGTGATCAAATGAGTTGCATATTAGGCAAAAATTACATACAGTAGTGAGAAATGTATCCGACAAATGGACCATAAGATTATTTTATAATATTCAAAACACTGACATAGTAATGATCACTGTACAAATTAAGGAAATTAAAATTATAAATTAAAACACAACATGAAATTACTCAACACAAATTTGGTTACGTCTGAGGTGAGTGTGAGGAGTGATTACTATTTACAGCATGCACCAGCTATGAGATCAGAATGTACTCTTACCTTCTCATTCTAACACAATGCAGGAATTGTAACAAAGACAAATGACAGAAAAAATATGAGGTAGATGTTAGGGAGGGGAAACTGGAAATCATTCACTTTCAGAGAGCTTAAAATAATGTTTAGATCATGAGCATGAGGGGTGGTGCTTCTGGCACAGTTTTACACCTAGAGAAGGGAGAGGTACAGCAGCAGTTGAAATACAAGAGGAAAAGACAGTGGTAGGAGATCAAAGATTGAGACATACTTTGAATGTAGAGCAAACCTGAAGCCGCAGAAGTTTTAACATGTTTGTCTAAGCTTAGCTATCCCAAAAGGAAATGTGTACGCAAAAGGAGAATGAAATGTGACGTGAGCTTAAGACAAATGTATAACTATTTTAAGGGCCTTTGGATAAGAGAATCTGTTTGTACCTTTCTGAAGTGGGCCAGCATGTCAGGACTTCTTTCACACATCTCAGTGAGGAGGACAACTGATGTATGGAGAACACCTGGGGGGATAGACAACATAAAGGTTACATTAATATTTTGACAAGAGTTTGTCTAGTTTTTGGACCCCAAATTTGATTCAAATTCGGCCATGGACCACCAAAGACTCTGTCCCAGGGTCCCCCATCTGATAGGATTTTTGCTTTTAGATGTTTTATTACAGAAAGTGTATGAAACCCAAAATAGTCATACATTCTGTCATCGTGTTACGTATGGATGGAATTATAGTGAAAGTAAATTATTCCGATTTTTGCTGGGGATCCCCTGGAACCGGATGATGATGTGTTGTGACAAAAGTTGGCTCAGGTTCAACTTTTTTGACAGACGGCCCTTGTGCAACTTTTTTGCTGGCAACCCTGATTGGCAATGGCCCCTTCTCTACTTCGTCCCCCCTTCTTCTGGCGGCCTTGCTCGGACCACATCCATCTTTGAACTCAGCCTTCATTTTGATCTCAACTACACATCTGTAAAGTTTAGTGACTGCATCTTGCACGGTTGTGATGCTATCCCGATAACAAAATCTGTCCACAGACAGACAGACATCTGGCAAAGTACCCAGAGCTGTGGTTGTTCCTGCTACAGTAGGTGTCTCCAGGAGCACATTTTGCCATGATGACACACACACAGACTCACAAGGTGAAAACAATACCACACGTGACACGCTGTCGGGGCTGGTAAATATGCATGCTTTGCTCTTGTAGTTCTTTGTATCAATATCCAGGCTGACCAATCGCACAGAAGCCCAAGAAAGATGTCCAAAAATATGATGTACTAGCATACATATGATTAACTGCCGGGGACATCAGGTGACAGCATCGTAAATCTGTAGCTTATCACACAGGCTAATCTTTTCCTAGTGACCTGATCTGAATGTTACAAGGTTGAAAACCCATCATCTGAGCGACAGCAGCGGTGGCGAGCTCTGAAGCCACACAACACAGCCCAGAAATATGTCATATTCTAACATAATGTTTGAAAATACATAGTGGCTTTTTGACTTTACATTTTCAAAGTAATCAATTCTGTCATTGATTTTCACGTGTAAGATAACTGATTGACATCATTGAGTAGGTTGGCTGTTTGTATAAATGTGAATGTACATTTTACATGACTCGGGTACGTGGTCTATGCACGATTTCAAATCCAACATTTGTTTTGATTTTTGATTATCAGTTTGCATCTGCAAGTTCGCGCTCGCAATTCCTGACAATGCTTGGTGCATATTTGTGTATCTTATGTCACACCAGCTTCCATTTACTGTATACATTATTCAGTGGTGTACACTGCAGGACAGAAAATAATGATCTACAGAAAAAGCAACCAAAACGTGGATTTTCAAATTGTTTTATCTGAAGCAATCGCTACTGTCTGCATTGCCGCACAATGTAAAAAACATCAAGTTATTCCAGCACCGTTACAAAAAGATCTTCTCCTGTGACACACTGCATCTCCTCTCAGTGAGGTACACATACCCCAGAGTTTATGACAGACTCATTAATTCTACTCTCCTCTGCAAAGGACACCACAAAAAGGACATGAGCTGACCTGCCGCTCTGAGCGAAGCACTGTGAGTGGCAGGAAATAGGACAAAGTCTGCATTTGTGTAGGACAGGCACATTTCCCCAGGAGCCAGCAACTGCATCCCGACAAACCGTTTACACTTACCATGGTTTTTCTCGCTCAGCAGGTTTTTTGTAGCTGGAAGGAACATTTCCATAAGTTCTGGAACCTTCCTGATGACGTGAACTGCACACAACGCCGCCTGTCAACAAATATTTAGATATAAGACCCTCAATGAGGAAACGGCCCAACCTTTAACACAATATTTCACTTCAGAGTATAACTGTTCAGCACACATGCCTACAGTCATGAATAGTCAACCACAGACAAGTTTTTTGTCAGCCACTTCTGAAATCTACAGAACTCTTTAGAATTGTCAGTGGTACCAAACAGTAGAAATATGGAATATACCATGTAGGACTATTTTTAGGAGGGGCTTTTTTTGCCTTTATGAGACGGTACAGCCAAAGATTGACAGGAAAAGGGGAGAGAGAGAGGAGATGACACACTGCAAGGACTCAGACTCGAGAGGTTGCTGCAGGAATTGCTTTTTAAAAGTAATATTTTGTCATACAAGGAAAACCTGTCCACCTATCTGCTGTCAGGTGACCTGAAATCTTTAGCTGCCACAGCCAACATGTGCCTTGTATTTGGCAGGTGCTAATTTAATTCCATGCAGATTAAAAACCTTTCAAGTATTCATATAAACATGACAACAATGAGGCTTACTTTTTTCCTCAAGTAGGAGTTGGATGTTTTGAGCAGCTTCTCGACCTCCCCGGCCAAGTCACGACACATTTCTGAGGAACCCATGCAGCCCAAAGTGCACAAGGCCAGGCCCTGGACGTATTGTGTGCTGTGATTCAAGTCACTGTGGTGGGAGAGGAGAGTTGAATGAGTCATGAAAAACACAGAAATATAGATACAAGAAACATTTTGGATGATTGATTGACTGATTAGTTTAGCAGGTAACGTAGATTTGGGGCTTCCAAATTGCACCTCAAACTTAAAAGCACAGGTCATGAATTTAATCAAGATCGAATTACTGTGCATTGCAAAAAAGCAACGCACGATATATATCGGTACCAATAAATTATCAGCAGATAATGGGAAATTCATATTATTATGTATTATTCCGATAATGAAATTATAGCTGATAATACGAAGCCACATTGCTTTCATTGCAGCATCTACACTCTGTTAGAGTATGTGGCGGTATGCACCTTTAAAGTTGGTTTGCAATCTGCCAATAAACATGTATTGATTACACATCGACATGTCTGATTTGACAGATTATGTCAAAGCATTTAATTTGAATTTTTAGGCAAATTGCTCTATTAAAAGCCAAAGTATGTTTGTGACGATTTTTGATGTACTTTAAGAGAAAACATAACTGAAGGTCAGCGATTTCAAGAGTCAGAATTGCTGTTTGTTTTTGTTGTGTTAACAATAGCGATGTCCGTTAGATTTGGTCAGTGGTAAGGAATATTAAATCATTACATCTTAGCCTTTCTTACCCTCAGGCCTTATTTTTAAAATACAAGAATATGAAATTATTGGATATCTATTTCAGTATCGGGCATGAGAAGCAGGTAATTATTGGTCATCATATCGGCTGAAAAGAATCCATATCGTGCATCCTTACAAAATATTAAATATATTCACCGAGGATCTTGCCTCCACTTACTTCTTAATGCAATTTGTCATTAGTAGGTGGACATCCTGCCTCTCGTCCAACAGCAGCATAGCTCCCAAATAACCTATTCGTTTGTCGGTGAACTTCTGGGACGCAATCAGCTTCAGGCACTCCAGCTGGAAAACAATTCATCATGTCACAAAACGCTCCACGGGTGTACGCTTTGTAACAATGTCACTGGAAATCCAAAAATCTTCTATT
The DNA here is from genome assembly GCA_028570985.1 of Heterobranchus longifilis. Taxonomy (NCBI): domain Eukaryota; kingdom Metazoa; phylum Chordata; class Actinopteri; order Siluriformes; family Clariidae; genus Heterobranchus; species Heterobranchus longifilis. Next base: position 6,411 of record JAOVVB010176746.1, on the reverse strand, counting down.
CATTTTGCCCACCCTCAGTCATCCTCCCACCATCACCAAACATACCTGCCCAAAGTGTGCCGGGTAGCCCAACATGTGCATATAAAGTAGCTTTGCCACATTTCTGCAACGGTATGTATTGTCTTCCTCTCTAAAGGACGAGCGGATAGCAGCACACTCTTTCTGGATCATCTCACGCTCCTCTGCCTGGGTCCGTGCTGTCCGGATAGTCCGGATCAGCTCCCGCAGTCTGATCGGAGCTGGCATTCTCTGGAAAACATTAAGAAATGAAAATGATTGACACTAGACTAAAAAAACAAAACAGCTACACTTCTCATGAAGACAAATTGCAGCATCTTATATCACTTATACACATAAAATATGTCAGTCTCGGTTCAAGAATATGATAGTGGGTATAGGAGAATTTTGATTGCCGACCAGCTGCACTTAAATGTACATTTTACAGTTATGACGTCATTGGAGTACATGTAAACATTCTCTGGTTTCCAGCCTTAAACAGATGTTGCCAAATAACTGAGTTTCTTACAGTATGTGCATGCAAAACATACCAGCTTAAAACTAAAAAAGTGAAATAAAAGCTAAAGAAAAGTCTTAAGTGTTTATTGGGAGACAACCCAACTCTCAAAAACACAATTGGCAAAAGATATGATGAATATTTAGGCAAACAGATGACTATTACTTTCAAAGCTGCATTTCTGAAATAGTATTAAAAGTGCAGAGAGACAAGAGAGTGGCAGGTAATTCCATTCCCTCGCAGAGAAGCTTCGGAGAGCACACAAGCTTTAAGCCACAGGAAGAGGTTTAAATATTTATAAGTACATGCTTAGTTGTGAGAATAAGTTATTTTATGTTTATATACCAACTAGGGTTAGGTACCGAATGTAGTACTTTTAGAGGTACTGGCTGAATTACGTCGGTAGTGCCGATTCACGTTTAATCAATCGGTGCCAAATTTCGGTACCTGAGCGCATCTGGGTGAGAGAGTAACTTAGAGTATAGAGAGAAAGAGAGAGAGCGAGACTACATGCAGCTGGTGCAAGTCACAGTGAGTCACAGCCATGGCGAGCCGAAAGCAGTCGCAAGTGTGGTTACACTTTTCTAAACTCGACGCTCGCTGCAATATTTGTAACTCCACTAAACTAAACTTGCTGCTATGACACCTAGATCTTAGGAAGGATATCACATGTGCTTCCTCTGACACACACACGACAGCGTCGTCACGCTATGCCCCGGTGACAGACTGTGACAGGCTGGAGGTTGAAGGGAGGGGTTTTATTTTGTGTGCTGTATAAAATGTTAACAATGACAATAACAATGTTCTAATCTAAATCAATAGCAATGTTGAAATTGAAAAGTTTAGACTAACTAAAATTATATTTTTGTTATTACAGAGAGAGTAAAGTACCGAAAAAGGGAATTCATCAGAATTGTATCGAAATTGCAATATGGACTGGTACAATATTCAAATCGCAGGAGGCACAATATTTGTTAAAGGCAAAATATGCGTCAAAATACCATTCTCAATTAAGTATTGTGGTGCTGGCCTACAAATTGTATTAGACTTGAGAAAAAACATTGTTTGGTACAGGTCCTCGCATAGCAAACACACCATGATCATTTTAATATAGTTTTCAATGAGAATGAGAATAATGATGCAGAAATGATCATTCCCTCCAATATCGTGAATCATATCACAACTTCAAAAGGCCTATTAGTCAAAATAATCGCAATTACCCAACCTGTGTACCAGCAGCCAAAGAAATTACCATTTACAAAAAAATAGATCCAATAGGCGCTATAGGCAATGTGATGGCACGAATCAAAGCTGCTCTGTCATAATTCTGTTGCATTCTAAAGTAATGTCTAAACAAGCTGTTTAATGGAGCAGCACGAGGTGTTGTTTTCTATAAAAAGGGAGCATATCAGCGATGCTTTAGTAGCTGACCAAGTTTTAACAAACTAAAGCTAAAGAGGCAGGATATGTAACACATGGTGGACAATGAGACAGAACTTTACAAATGGTTTATATGATGAAAACTATATATTTTACATCTATATCCCCAGTGTAAACAGGAAGAAGCTTCATTTAGGTCATCTTGTACAACCTCTGTAGCGCCGTCATTTCTTGCCTGCGAATGTAAATGTTGACAACACGCAGGTTCTCAACATTTCAATTCTAATCAAACTGTAAAGTTATTAATGGTGGCGCCTGTACTTAGAAAGGGGAACATTTAGTCTCTCATCTCATGAAGGCTTTTATCTGGTAGCATGCAGCAGTGCATAATTAAGCTGCTACAGCAACAGAAATGATGGTAATTACTTGTTGAGCAAATCCATTTTCTCCATCTAACTAGTGCTGAGGTGGACTTCTGCTACAGAAACATAAAAGGCATTCAGACAGAGCAGATATGCTAAAAAGAAAAAAAAATTTAAAAAACGTATGATGTGATAAACTAGTGAATGGGATTGCTCTGATACATTTTTTCTCATGAACAATGTAATTCTTTTAAATGTGAGACTGCATTGATACTTGGTTTTATTATCCAAGGTAGAGGATTTCAGTGATCACAAAACATGTCACACAACTACTACACACCTCAGAAAAACTGTTGTGAATTCTGACACAAGTGGCCTTAATAATGTTTTTTTAATTTGTTTTTTTATCTTTGTTTCATAGTTGAGTGAGTAATTTGTCCTGCTGGATTGCTGTCATGCTAAGCATCAGAGGAACTCTTTCAAAAGGGGAGATTAGATGCTATTCGCCTGCTGATTTTTCCCTTCTGATTTTCAATAGGAGTGTAACCAAAGACAGCTTCGTGTTGTGGCTCTGTGAAACTGTTATACATAATACTGTGTCGTAAGCATTTGTGTTATCCAGAAATGTTGCTGCTATTGTTCTCACTAGAGCCCAGCCAAAAGACTTATAGAAATCTTACTAGGACTTGAGCTGGCTAATTGCCAGAGAGCCGTACATGGAAAACCAACTCCAGCTCCCACATGACACCAACTCTGAAAATTGCCTAAGCATTTATAGATTAAGGAGACTGTGAAGAATAAGCTTTAAATTAACCTCATTAACATCAACTTTAAATTTGTCTACTTGGTTGCACCCGTCTCGTTTAGGACCTGTATACTGTTGGGGTTTCTATATTTTTTTATCTGAATGGGAAAAGAGGAAAATCACCATACCTTTTCTTATCGTTAACTATCGCTGCCGAGATCAAATGAAATTCTTTGAAACTATGCCAGTTGACTGAGGGACATCGAGGGAATGAGGGCATCCTTTGTTGCATTAGGTGGTGGTTTGTAGAGAATCTAAGATTTCGCTGTGATCAAAGAGGGGAGGGGAGGGTGGTCAGGCAAGGCCACACTTTAATAAAGCCAGAGATCTACGGTCTGTCTTAACACCATTTAAATTACCTGAGCTGAATGGACCTAGTGTTGGGCTCCGTAAATCATGACTCCCTTTCTTTTTCTGTGCTTATAATCAAATGTGTCCACATTAAAGAAGGTAAATCCAGCCTCTGCTGAGAGCTGATTAAATTACAGTTCCTCATTCTTGCAGTTGCATTACAACGGCACATTCTTTTACAATCAAGACACATTATATTTCTTATCATCCATAATTGCCATTACTTTCTTTTCATGCTGTTACTATTTCTGGGAAGTGGAACAGTGTGTTTAAAAGTAGTTTAAAAGACAAAAAGTAAAAGGAGGGTTTGAGCACATTGTAGGTGGATCAGAAAGACCACAGGATTAGAGATGGGAATTGATAACATTTTATTGATACCAGTACCATTATCGATTCTACTTATCAGCCCGATTCTTCATCGATTGTCTTATTAATTCTGATCAATTTTCTGTGTGGAAAAAGTAGGGAAGCACTCGTGTGTCAAGTGTCAAATACATGGCATTTCTGGAATTTTAGCCCATGTTGCATAGAAAGATGTTTCAACATATTGCTGGTGTTTCCCCCGTTACTTGTAATCATGTTACAGACATTACAAGCAGCACTGTTGTCATATTCCTTTGTGAAATTAAGCCATGCCTTGGACTATTTCTTCTACGCCTTCTTGTTGCAAGTTTCCAGCAAGGTCAGCTTTACTTAACCTCACTACAAAGACAAAAAGAAACAGTTCAGGGCTCAATAAAGCCAGCAACTCACTTGCCCGATCAGAAAAGTGCAGGGGGCATTCGATCATCCTGGGTCCGAAATTATTTTTTTGTTTTGAGTTGAAAGAAGAAAAGACCCTGCTAATATGACTGAACAGCGATGAAAATGAAACTAACCGCATGTTTTGTGTAGCTCAGTTATTTTTAAACCTCTTTGACAAAAAACACACACGTGCACATACAGCACATAACGAGACTTGCATCAGACGCCTGTCACTGCCCATATTTGCTGCTCTAAGTCAATATAAGCTTGCTAGTATTAATGTTAACTTCTACGTAATTAGTTACATTAACAATGAGGAGTCAAGACTCTGCAACAGCTCAAATCATGTTACTAACGTTATACTTACTTACTCCTCGTCCTCCCCTATGGGACAGAACTTGGCTGAAATGAGATTTCTCCAACACATATCCATGGCAACATGCTGCACCTCTCCCTGTGACAGGTGTGTCTTATCTCGCAGGGCAAGTGAAAAAAAACATTAACGTTGAACCCTGCTGTTCTGCTGTATAGCTATATTACAGACTAAAGTGGTGATCACACAGATGAGTCACCACCATACAGATTTGGGTGGACAAAAATGGCTCAGTGTACCTGGAGATATTTGGCCCAAGTGTGATTGATGATGACAAAAGGTGCAGGTCCACCCCATGCACCAAAATGTTGAAGGAAAAAAAAAAAAAAACACCACCATGATGAAACAATAGTCTTAGGCCTTGGTTACACTTGTCAATGCAACTTTCATCATCCGATCACGCCAGGTTGCATTAACTGTCAGGTCTGGACAGTCCCAGATCAGATCCTGCTCACATTGTGATCTGATGACCCAGACCACATCCTGAAGTGGTCTGGATCACATTCTGATCAGATTGCAGAGGTGTGTGGACAGAAATCTGACACAATCTGGAGAATTTATCAAACAGGTCTACATCTCTCCTCAGCGTCCCTGTTTAAAGTTTAATTTCTGCTTAATTCAGCATCAAGTTAGACTTCTCTGCCACAAGACTGATGAAGACCAGACATTTCCTGATTTTGCTGCTTCACAATAAAAGCTTATGAATAACAGGGGATGTTTATTGTGAAGAATATATAGGAAATGAAATGTGTTTATCAGTGAATTAGTGGATAATTGTCAGCTGCTGGAGCACAGCTGAGACCGGCGGTCTCTGCTGCTCTCTCTGCTACAAAGTGCGTCTCTCATTACAAAATAAATATAAAGAAAAGAAGAAGCTCTCTTCTGCACCAAGTGTCATTTTGGATCCACCTATCACAGGGAATATCTGAAATATATCTGATCATTATCTGAGCAGGCAGGAGCATTAAAGTGTCAAATGTGGACACACATGAGGACACATCTGAGTTCTGATCTGAAGCATCTGATCACAGACTTCACTGAGAAGAGACAGCCTGAGACATGTTTGGAAGCAAGTAAGAGACATAAGAATTTAAATTTTAACAGCCACTGAATACTCAGTATTGAAATTTAAACAACACTGAATTCGACCAATCGGATTTGAGCAACCTGAATCTGTTCAAATTCATCTTTTGAAATTGCAAATCAAGAAATGTCATATTTTAATTTCAAAAGAGGTGAATTCAGAAAAAAATACATTGCAAGGTGAGATATTTCAGTGCTATGAATACAGGGGGGGGGGGGGCTGGTGAAATTCAAACAGGGAGAGAAAGAGCAGAACAGAAAAATCAAGCAGACGGATCACATGTATGACTGTCAGATACAGTGAGAGCACGCAGCCTTCAGTGGAACATTAATGAAACACTTTCACTCACATTATGCAGGATGTGTAAAAAAAAAACGTTAAATCAGCTTCAATCATTAAATGGATCTGCGACAGGGAACATGCCTGACGGTGCTGTAGATTTGCTGTTTATCTCAATGACTGGGTGTTGCAGACTGGGAGAGGAGGAACCTGCAGGACCAGCTGTGTCTGCTGCAGGTCTCCTGCAGGTCTCTGCAGCCTGCAGCGTCACACTGACTCCTGTTATTCAGTCAGTCATTTCTTGGGGGTAATACACGTTAAGGAGTCATTTTATATGCTTCCTATGTGTTTTACTGTGTTTATGGGAAGATTGTAGTCATTAGGGGAGAGTGGGGTAAGATGAGCCAGTGGGTAAGTTGACCCGCCCCCTTTTTCTCAGCAACTGTGATGATAGAAGCACATGGGATTATTTTTGCTGTCAAAGTGAATTTTCTGCGTCAGGTATAATGACGTGATGTC
>JAOVVB010176735.1:0-11326 GCA_028570985.1 Heterobranchus longifilis | reverse complement strand
ATTTGATTTTATTGTTCCTGTTGTATTATTGTCTATATATATATATAGTGAATGTTAGTGATGTTTGCCAAACAAAATGTGTTAATTAAAAAAATGAGGGAGGGGAATATATCTTTATCTTTCAACCATTGCTGCTATGTTGTATTGAATCCCACTTGTTCCAAAATAGGTAAGTGTGTGTACGTTGTCCCCATTTTCATTGTGTATCAGGGTCCCTTTACCGTCGTACTAACAAATAAAGGTAAAAACAATGTCATGCAAATTGTTAATATCTGATATTTGCTCTCTCATTCACAGGGTATATATTTTCCAAAGGCGTGCGGTGCTGATGTGATGCAGGGGGAACAGGCTGTGGAGCACTGAGCCTCCGATGGCTGTTAGCACCATGGACTCGGAGTCAGCCCGGACACCTCAGCCTCAGGCTGCCCTGACTAAAGGCGGCCGCTCCCTGCTGCCTGCTGGAGCTCTGAGCGCCAGGCTGGGCACTCAAGGGAAGCACTATGTCTGTGGCTCCATTGCAGCTTTCACCAACATCATGGTGACGTTCCCCATCCAGAAGGTGCTGTTCCGCCAGCAGCTGCACGGCGTGCTGGCCACTGAGGCGGTGCGGCAGCTCCAGAGGGACGGGCTGAGGAATCTTTACCGGGGCCTGCTGCCCCCGCTGCTCCAGAAGAGCACCACAGTGGCCATGATGTTTGGACTGTACGAGGACTTCTCTCGAGTCTTGCTAGACCGGGCCGGTGGCAGCGGCGTGCCGGATCTGGTCACTCGAAGCTTTGCTGCGGCATTGGCGGGAACCACGGAGGCCTTGCTGACGCCGTTTGAGCGCGTACAGACTCTCCTACAAGACCATCGGCACCACGGGCGCTTCAACAACACAGTCCACACCTTCCGGACACTTCTGACCGAGTACGGCGTCAGAGAGTGCTATCGTGGCCTGGTGCCCATACTTCTCCGGAACGGCCCGAGCAACGTGCTCTTCTTCGGGCTCCGCGGGCCCATTAAGGAGCAGCTCCCAGAAGCCAAAAGCCGCGCAGGTCACATGGTTAATGATTTTGTGTGCGGAGGGTTGTTGGGGGCGGCCCTCGGCATCATGTTCTACCCATTAAATGTGGTCAAGTCCCGGGCGCAGTCTCAGGTGGGCGGAGCCTTCCAGCCGTGCAGGGAGGTGCTGCTCAGAGTGTGGAGAGAAAGAGGTGGCAGCCTGGCCATGCTCTTCAGAGGGGCCCACCTCAACTACCACCGCTCGCTCCTCTCCTGGGGGATCATCAACGCCACCTACGAGCTGCTGCTGAAGCTTGTGTAAGACGGAGGTGACAATCTAAAGAGGAAGAGAAAGCATTTAAAGGGAAGAACATGCACGGAGTGACGCAGCCAGTTTGTCGAGAAGGAAGGAAATCGTAAAGTAAAAGCCGATGTACTTGCCGTCTGGCACTATTTTTTTTTTTTGCGACACTGGATTTTTCCGTGACCGAAAGACAGCAGTGAAGTTGCACTTCTGACAGGGGCCAACACAGTCAGTGTGAGATAACCCGCCTGCCACACGCCATGACCATTTACTGTTGTCAAAAGTATTCAAAATGAGACACACGCTTTCGCCTATACAAAACTTGTGCCAGGGTCCAATTGAAATGCCCTTGTTTGCTCTCTGTAAAAAAAAAAAAAAAAAATGTTGTGGAGCAAACTGAACTCCACAGTTTCAAGCAAAGGTTACGTGACTGGATTAACCGTTTCTTCGTATGTGCTGTGGCGTTTTGTAGACAACAACATCCGTCTGTTTGTTTGACCCAGAGCGTTTCCTCTGTGATGCTGTATTCTGCCAGTTAACTGAAACACTTTTGTACTTTTGATCATTGAAATTCCCCAACATTTATTGTCAAGGAGAGTGTAATAAATTGAATGTTGGCCATTAGGGCTGCAACTAACGATTATTTTATTATCGATTATCAATTTTCTCAATTAATCGTTTAGTCTATAAAATGTCAGAAAATAGTGAAAAATGTCCATCTCAGTTTCTCAAAGTCCAAGGTGAGGTCTTTAAATGTCTTTTGTCCAAAATCCAAATATATTCAGAGAAAAGCAGAAAATCTCCATATGTGAGAGGCTGAAAACAGCATTTTCTGCCATTTTTGCATGAAAAATTACTTTAACAATTAATCGATTATCAAAATAATTGGCAATTATTTTTCTGCCGATCAGCTAATCGATTAGCCGACTAATCGTTGCAGCTCTATTGGCCGTTTTATTTCTCTTTATGCTCCATCACCACCTATTCGGCCTATATGTTTATGAGATCAGAAGGCTAAATAATAGTTGAAATGAGTATCAGTGATATGCATGTTCTTGGAAATACTGTCTAGCAGACACACACAGGCTATTTTAAACGGTTTCTCCTTTCACACATGATTCATCTTTGTCAACTGGAACAGAAATGTTTTGTCAAACACTATTTGTCTTGGTTTGTTTTATGAAGTGCTACTACTGGCATGTGTTATTTGAGTTTTGAAAAGTGCCCATTGGTGTCAGTAAAACATACAGTTACACCCAGATCTTGTCTTGTTTTTATAATTTATTGGACGGGAGAAAAATAATATTTAATCTAGGGATGGGCGATATGACGATATATATCGTTAAACAATGTAAAAATGTCTATCGTAAATATTTTTTCTATATCGTTTCTATCACAATGTCGAAAACCCAGCGGCCGAACTGCGTTACGGCAATATTTACGTCATTAGGATGCCGCTTTACGTTCAGATCCTTGCATGCGGACACGGACTCAGCACAACCAAAACAAGAAGAGCTCGTACCTAAATGAGGGGCTACTTCTGTCGCTTGGACTTGGTTTGGCTACAAAAATCGACCAGAAAACTATCTTCTGCAAAGTTTGCCACATGCCAGTCCACACTACAGCATATTTGGAGTGCAGGTTATCCATTGTCATTATAAGATAAGCTAGAACTATATTTATTTTTTTGCTCTATAATTTCACTTGAAACTGTTGTGTTCATTTTGCACTAAAGTTATTAATATAATGAGAATATACTCGGTAGTTTTGATTTGTTAAGTATTTAATTCACACAGTAGTATACAATAATAGGCTTTACCGTGTGGTTATTTCATATAGACTATTTATTTATTAAATTACTAGAAATCTATATTGTGAAATATATCATTATCGAGATATAAAAGAACCTATATCAGGATAGAAGATTTTGGCCATATCGCCCAGCCCTAGTTTAATCTAAACTTCTGTTGCAACAAATAATTCCACAAAAAAACATTCGCTCTTTGTTTAAGATATGTTTCTAAGAAAAGACGTTTCAGAAAAAGACCTTTGATATTAATTTGACTTGCATTTGTTCATTTTTGGGCTATTGTTTGTTCATTGGCTATACAACTAAGTGCTCCTCCATGTTTGTTTCCTATATGAACTTTAATATCACTTGTTTTTATACTTGTATCTCTCACTCTTTTTATAGCTTTCCTTCTCTCACGCTTGCTCTCCTCTCCGTCTTGTAACATCTGTTGACATAATGGGCTCAGATTTCAAGCTCGAGTAGTTACTGTCACCATGCAGCAGCGCTCGCTGGGTACGACAGCCCCGAAGAGGAAAGGCATGCTGCTCGGACACACAGAGAGACTGAACAGTAATGGTGCTGTGAGAAGACGGGGGCAGAGGGTAATGTTCAGTGGCACAAAAAGCTCAAGCTGCCATGTAAATGGATCACTTGGCCTATTTCTTCGATTCTTTTCATTTCGACTGTCCACGGTGTGCGCTGTTTTTCAGAGCATTTTTTTCAGGATTTTCCAGGGTTTTCGCTACGAAACTTTGAATTGAATTCGAGTTTGAAAGTGGGGCACCCTTGCTTATTATTAAATACCGCTGTTTATAATTACTAGGGCTGTCCTCGATTAAAGAAATTCTTCTCATGTGATTTTGTCGACTAATTGATTAGTTGATTTAATCGACAGAGCTGTAAAACTGAGTTTTATCGTGCAAAAGCACCACTTTAAATCTTGTGTTTACCAGAGATGTGCTCTTAAGCATAAAAAAAAAGCATTAAAAAATTACTGATAAAAATCTTAGTCAAGACCAAAACGACTGTTTAACCGACTAAGAGGGGGCAGCCCTAATAATTACCACTTATCCTGAAGCACAAGTCACCCTATGAAAATGTCAAATTAATAATTGCAACCAAATGAAATGTTTAAAATCCATTAAAAATGTTGACAGTGAATAAGTCTGTTGTGTGGGTGTTTATGGCAATAAATGTGTTTCTCAAAGAATAAGCTTCATTCACAAGAAAAATGACAAATTATGTTTTACTTATGCAATAGAGGCACCCATACATTATGAAACTGAATGTCTTCTTTGTGCCTGTGACTGATGCACCGTAATCCCTTCTTTATAATCAATCACACAAACGGCATCGCCGTTACAATGATGCATTGTAGTCACGCTGAGCAGACAAACACTGGATCACAATGAAGGATGGAGCAAACACTCAGGTGTGTAGTTTAACGCCTCTATCTGCTACGTATTCCATCATAGAAATGGCTCTCGCAGCAGCTCCACGCTGTCAGACCATGTTTTTTTGGGTTTTTTTATACGTGTGCGACTTTCTAGATTACTGTGTCAAGAAGTCAGACTGCAGATAACGATCAGATTAAGGGCAATCTGACATGGGGACTTTGGATCAGGGAGGGTTGAGCTGCTGTAGTTACAAAGCCTCTCAGCTCTCTCACTCTTCCCTTTCACCCCAACAAATGTCTATTGTCTTCGATGAAATCTTACATTTTTACATTCAAAATCCATTATTGAAGAATGTATTTTAATAATAGTAGGAGTGGAAACATTGTTCTCTAACTCCGCTGGCTCTCTGTGAATAATTTAGAGACATTCCCAGTTACCAAAAAGAGAGAAAGGAGGCCCCAGTGCTACATGCATACATAAACACTGCCTTCGTGGAAGTATAACAACTTAATGCTGGGGAATAAATCCCACAGTAATCCTCATTAACAGTATTAGAAGTGCAGCCAGTGATATAAATAGAGAGGCTGATTCCATTCTTTCTCTCTGCTGTCCTAAAATATTTCAGCCCTGGGTTCAATGTTAGGGCAGGACGGTGAATTTAATGTCTTCTGACTAGGGGTGGGACAATAACCGATTTTTATCGTGGATCGTAATAAAAAACACTTACAATAAGTTGATCATTGTGAATTTCTATCATGGGGATAATCGTGAATATTTGACTGCAGTTTACTAGTGTCCCATCTGTGGTGCAATAAAAATAACAGGAAGAAAGTCATATTGTTTCAAGAAAAAAAGTTGTAATGTTTCTGGAAAAAAGTCATTGTTTTGAGAAAAGAAGTTGTATTGTTTCAAGACAAAAAGTCTTATTTCGAGAAAAAAGTCGTAATGTTTAGAGGAAAAGTCACAACAAAGCAAAGGTAAATTGATTCCAGTGTGTTTTGGCAGCATTTTAAGTTTTAAGCGTATTTCGTTGATTATCGGGAATTGGGATAATATCGTGAATCGCAATTATTTTGGCCAGGATAATCATGACATGAAATTTTCATATCGTGCCATGCCTACTTCTGACCTGATTTGACTCAATATTTAGAGAGGGAGCGCACATGAACTGGAAGTTGTTACATGAAATCAGTTGATAACTGGTTTACAGACAAAACCCAAGACATTCAACATCGTTAAGGTCAATGTGTAATTTATTCCCAAACAATACATTTCTTGGTACATCGACTTCATTGTACGTGGGTACGGAAAAGTGACTGCTCATGTAGAAACACAATGTCCTCTTTGAAAATGAAATGCGGTTGATACAGTTTTACAGAAACAAAACAAGTAGGTGACACAGGCACTCCTGCTTGAAGAACTAGAGATGCTCCTGAGACATACAGTATAGGGACGCACCGGTTACGAAATTCTGAGCCGATACAACGTTTAAAATGACGATAGCCGATGTTCTTTGTGTTGTTTATCTTGTTTTTGTTATTTATTCCCCCTTTTGTGCCAAGGAAACAAAGAAATCATTATTTAAAAATCAGCCATTCATTACACTAAATTTCAAATGGACACAAATTCAATCATATAAACCAGTGATTCTCAGTTTTATTTTACACAAGGCTTCATAAATGTATTTTTTTTTTTTTTAATCTATAATAGTTCACAGATTATGTTCTAATCTAACAAATCTATAACTCTTAGAATCTGAAATTATGTTGATTACATGTTTAACATCTTTCTAATACATTTCTCTCGTGTTGTTCTTTCACATAACTATGGTTGCAACGATTTTTTACAGTACGATAACCATCAGAAAATATCACGGTATTACACAATTATTATCAGTTACAATGAAAACAGGGTTAACCCTAACTCTAACCCTGATAATAAATGTTTGTTTTTTTTCCAAGACTGTAGATAAGAAAATGTACAAGGTATGATAATCATTAGTTTTCATGGTATATCATGGAACCGGCAGCCTACATCGTCGTAAATCGGTGCATCCCTAATACAGTATGTCTTGATGTTAAGTGCTATGATGGACACTGCTACTGGACCTTTGTGCTAATTGGAAGCTCTGAAATCTCACACAAGAGATCTGCTTTCTTATTTTTTAACCGTAGCCACCTTGACAAAATGGTCCCTCAGTCATCTGTTTGGAAGATTAAATATACTATCGACTGTATCTCCTCGCCGGCTGTCTCCGAACACTTAAGCAGTCTTTATTCCGCTTTAATCCCCTTATCATATTTGTTTAAGCAACTGCTGGCTTAATTAACACTCTTGTTGTCAAAGGTGGCTCAAGAAAATCCTCCAAATCGGATGTCTCATCAAATGAGTTGGCATCATGTGATATGGAACGAGCTGTTTAGTGAACACTGTACATCAGCAAACTGATCGAGCAATGTAATCGTTTTACCGACAATTCACAGACATCAGTATAGACAGGAGTCTTTATATTGACAAATGCTAATGCCATGCAACTTTGCACAATGTTGCAATCCATAATGCAATAAGGTTTCCAGACAAAAGCCAACATTCCAAACAAAGAAAGCACCCATTATATTCAGACAAACATAATGCAGCTATTGTTGTTTTTAATGTTAGCACAAAGAAAACAAGGATACAGTATGTGGGGGTGGGGGGGGGTGGGGAGTTTATGTTTGCATAGCCATAAACTAAAGTAGAGACGGAATAGGACACAAAGATATAAATGTATATCTACAGTTCTGACCCCAGCATACAGCAGTCAGTCCATCTGTCAGTCAGTATGTTATTCATAAGGTGGTGCGCCCAAAGAGGAAACCGTAGTGGGGAACAGTTGTGGCTCAGTGTTTTAAGACTTTGGATCTTTGCTACATCTGGACATAGTTTAACAGTCACCCTTGTGCCGAGTCAAAAACTTTTTTTTTTTTTTTTTTTCAACTACATAAATAAGGTCCCCTGTTTTGCTTCCTGGGCCTCATCCACACATTCCCAGAAAATATATATGTAATGTCCTTTGGATGAAAACTAGATTAATGTTATATTACTGCATACGTTTGGGTAATGGGAGTATTTCTAAGAGGCATTCACTCAGAGTCAGTCAGGACCAGGGAAAGGGTAGAAAAAACACTTTACACAAGGGTATGTGTCTCATAAAAAGGTGCAATCTGTAACAGTCAAAAGTGCTCTCCCTGCTTTGTAATGGTATAGTTTTGTATCCCACGTATATGTAACTGCAATTTTGAAAAACTAAATCCTTAAAAAGGTGCACATACAAAACAAATCAGTTAATAACTGCATTTTTGCAAGTGTGATAAGTATATTTTCTGTATTTTGTCAGTAAAATGTACTGTTAATACTAAACTTGAAAAAAATGACAATTTACAGATTACACCTTGTGGAGTGGAGGAATCTTTCAAGCAGCAATAGATAACATAATACTGTCTCAAAGAGAAGGAAAAATAAAAATTCCAGTGACATCCATAGGTTTTTTTTTTCCCACCAGAGACCTGCACATCACAGACCATGGTGCAAATATTGTAAAAATAAATACATAAATACATACATGGGTAATCCATCCTTACATACATACACATATTGTATCATAAAATAAGAGAATTATAAGATAATTATAAAATTCATATGTACAAATGCATAGTCCATATGCGTCCAACAAGAGGCCGAGCGATCCTCTCTTCGTTTAGGTTTCTGTTTGGTGTGTGTTTTCCATGTGGGTGTGTGTAACGTGGGTTAGAGTCTGTGTGCTGTGGTGTGCATGGCACTTACTGTACAAGAACACAGGGGGGTTACACACCAGATCGCTCTGTGCTGTTTCCTCGTCTCACCTCTAGAGTCAGTGGGTTATTATTAGCGGGGTAAAAGGCTCACAGGTCAAAAGTTGAGAGGTACGTGGCCGGGCGTGTCCGCGGTGTCCGGTGTGCGTGTCCGGAAGAGCTGCGTGAGTGCGAATACGGACGAAATGAGCACAGTGCAGCGTTTGGCTAGTAGCCTCACCCCGTCACTCTCCCCCTGACCCTGTCCAGACCCAGTGAGGCCCGCACTCTTACCCCCAACCCCGGCACCAGTTCCGGCTGTCTCAACAGCCCCGACAAACTCCCGGTAGAGACCCACTATCTCCTTTAGCTTGTCCATGGCCTCCTGGCTGTCGTCGTCCTCGTCCCCGTGGACGGGACTCGCGTTTTGGCAGATGTCACAACCGGGGCAGGGGTTTGTTCGTAAGCAGGCTGCCGACAACTGAACCAGGGCGCTGAAGCTGTTTGATAAAGAGCGCAGGGCTTCGTCGGGAGCCCAGCCTACACGCGTGGCCCGCTGACACCCGGATGCCAATCGTCGAGCCTCCGCCTGGAGAAGACTCCTCTCGGCCTCTGTCATGGCGGCGGTAACTGTCCCGGTACAATTTGGGTCCGGTGCTGGGGTAGTACTGCCTTCAGTTCCATTGTGATTTAGGTCAGGCCCTACTTGTATGCCTGTGATATCCTGCTTTGAGTCTTGACATGATGTTTGTAGGGGTTGCTCAAGCGCTCCCCTCTCTAAGACCAGCAGAAGTTGGTCTATATCTTGACGTAAGGAGGCGAAACCTCCCTTCAGCCCACCGTAATTCTTGTTGGTAAGCGTACGGAGAGGGCCGCCAAATGAGTTTGTGGGGGAAACCGGACGCGAAACCAGGGGACTGAGTTCAGAGGAGGCAGTGGAGAAAGTGGAGAGCGGACGGGGGTTGTCCCTCAGCAGGGACAGAATATTGGGCTTCGGTGAGGGCGTCGTAGGAGAAGAGACGGGCGCGGGTCGGGCAGGTTTGGGGCGCGTGCGGCGGGAGAACTCGTAAACGGTGAGCTCCTCGTCAAAGCTTATGCCGTCCTCCGTGTCTCCGCTGAAACAGTTGGCGTAAACGGTGCGGCAGCCGCAAGCCTCCCGGTGCTGCTGTGGAGGAGTGGTGTCAGCGAGCGAGGAGGTCGGCGAGTCGCCTCCGATCTGCATGCTGGACACGCCTCCCAACCCCACGGCTGAATGCGGCCGTGACTGAGGCTGCTCCGATGAAACGCTCCCGCTGTGTGCACTGTTCTCTTTAAAAGTCAGATTAGGGTCGGAGCCGTTCGTCCCATTTGCCTTTTTCATGTGTGAGGTCACTTCCTGGGCCTCTTTGATGGTGGCTATGACGACCTCTGCTCCGTCCTCTAAAATGTTCCCTTTCCCTCCTGATTTCGAGGTCACGGCCTCAGTTTCCTTGACAGGGGTCTTGTTTAAGTCTGATAAACCGCTGGCTACAGACAAGCCGGAGCCAAATCCAGATGTGTCTCCATTGATGGAGCTGGTGGAGGGATAGTCCAGAGTTCCCAAAATCTCCTGGGAACGGGTCATGTACCAAGGCAGAGCCTGGATCTTCCCTCTCAGGGCAGAAGCCGGCAGTCTGCCTCCCAGGCTGGAGGAGCTGGTCCTCAGGTCCGATCCCGATCCAGATCTTCCGGGCTCTCTGCTTTCAAGGCCCCCGACGCCTTTGGAGTTGGTTGAGGTGAGGGAGGTGGTAAGGGTGAGAGGCGCGTCTGTATTTTTGGGTGACAGGCTTTCGTGACTCAGAGAGACCCTCCTGGATCCTGACTGGACGCTGCCATTGCGGCTGCTCCAAGGGTGGATTCCATTCGGCGGACTATCCTTAAAGATGCCTTTGTTCGGATCAGTCGGGGAGACCGGAGAGCTAGCGGGTAGTGATAAGGGGTGGAGATTGGTGGGAGACGTGGGTTTGGGAGGCACCGGAGGGGGAATGGCTAGCTTTGTACCTGAATTAGAGCGAGGGATAGGGGGTAGGTTTGGTGGCTTTCTTGCGGGTAGAGCAGTCCCGTTGCTTTTCCCCTCAGCTTTTTCCTTTTCATCATGAACGTATGCTTTGTCATTGGAAACAACAGGTGCCACATTCTTATGGGTCAGATCTTTATTCTTCTTTGGGCTGTTTTCTTGCCTTTTCGTCTTTTCCTCAGTTGTTGAGACCGGTAGAGGTTGCTTGCTGCACCGCACCGCTGTGATCAGGGGCGACGAGAGAGGCAGTCCGCCTGCCCCAGATGTGACAGACTTGAACTCCATGGTGTCCGGCTCCATTTCCAGAAGTTCCGAGGACAGACGTCCAGAGGCGTCCCCGTTGCAGTGGGCATATGATCTCCCGTGCTGGGGGGATTTGGGAGGAATGATCTGAGGTTTGGGAGGCAGCTGGGGTTTGGGCGCCAACAGCGGTTTGACCTTAACTTCAGTTTTCTGAGATGGCTTTGGTGGACTGGGCTGTTGGTTGGTAAGTTGATTCGTGGGGCCTTTAAGCGTCTCCACGTCCCTCTTGATTTTAGAGGATTTGGCTTTATTGGCGAGGGGAGAGGATGGCTCTTTCCCCGGGACGGCTGAAGGACCGTTCCAGCTTCCACTCAACCGATTAGCATTCCGCCGGTCAGCCAGCTCAGCGTCTGTGAGAGACAAATCAAAAGGAAAGGACAGGGGGGAAAAAAGCATTAATGGATTTTCACAAATCTTTCCTCCCCCCCACCTCCTCTAATCACATTAATGTCACATGTTGCCATCACATAAAAAAACATGCCGTCATAGACAAAAGACCTTCACAAAAAACGTGGCAAGGACAAACTGTGTTATTCATCTGCAAAGTCATAACCACTGTTATCAGCTGTAATCAGTTACAGTTACTAAGAAAAAATATGCAATTAAATTACAGTTACTAATCAAAATGTTGGTGATTACAAAGGGGTTACAAACGAATATATTATTTTTGGTAAAAAGCTTATATGTAGAATATAACTTTGC
>JAOVVB010176725.1:0-11327 GCA_028570985.1 Heterobranchus longifilis | reverse complement strand
TGGTGATTTAATAGTCAATTTTTTATTATGAACATACAATTGAATTTCAAGTTTCTATGACAGAAAACTTACAAAAATGTTTGTGTATGCTGTCAATTATAGTTCTTAGAAAGAAAGAAAATCAGAATTGGCAAAAATAGGAATCGGCAGGTCAGACTGTTAAAAAATCGGCAATCGGAATCGGCCAAGAAAATTGAAATCAGTGCATCTCTAGTTTCTGTCTGACATATACAGCTCGAGATACAGACACGGCCAAAACAAGCTTCTCTGGTTATGACTGGAATATAATACACGGGCGCTCAGACAAAAACGCCATATGGACACTCAGACTGCAACAATTATTTTCATTATCTATTAATCTACCGATTATTTTCTTGATTAATCGATGAATCATTTGGTCTAAAAATATCAGAAAATTGTGAAAAATGCCAACACAATATCTCAAAAATCCAAGGTGGCATCTTCATGCTGCCAGTTTATTTCGACAAACAATCCAAATGCCACAGTTTCTGCCGATCAACTAATTGTTTCAGCTCTACTCAGCCATTATTCCAACAGACATAAACAACATGAACTAATGGTTTATTCTGTCAGGAAAAGCCTAGAATTAACCTATCCTTGGATATCCAAGGTTGAGTCACTATCATCAACATCAGCTAGTCTGTCGGACCACGGGGACAAGGTTAGGTGATTCAATGGTCTGCAAGAGATAAATTTGCAGCTATGTTCGACATGTTCCAGCCTTCTAGAGAAGGTTAAATAGACTTGATATCCACATAACAGCAACACTCCCTCCCACCCATAAAGCTTAAAAAACAAATGAATAAATCATGAACAACACTCCAGCTGAACACTTAATCTGCAATGAAACACAATTTTCATTTTTGAAGCAATAGTAGTGCCAGACAAGTTTTAACCCTTTGGTTACCCTTCATTCATGTACTTTACTGTCTCAATGTGAAATTTGTCTTAGACTGTAAGATTGGGCTTAAAATAAGGTAAAATAATCTGGCATGACAAATCGCATCATTGATTGCAAAATAGCAGTCTCAGGGAACGTCTAAGAGTTGCTGGGCACAGAATTCACTAGTGCAATAGGAGAAGACAGCTTTGTACACAGACTTGTATAACAAGGCCAAAGCATTACAACGGCGCCCATTATCTTCGCTTGTGATGCAGTCATGACAGTACAGGCACTGACTGGCATTGGGTGCATCTCGGGCAGCCGAGTCACCCGTGTGAATTCCAAACTACCTCTGGGTGTCTGAGTAAACTGAGCTTTCTCAATTGGCAGCGACAGCCAAACTAAAAAAAAAAAAAGGCCAGTTTATGCTAATTTATAGAAGGAAAAAAAAAACTCCGTGGGCAACAGGTAGTCCTGGAACAAAGAGTTTTGGGGAAGGCCAGAGGGCTGTTCAAGTCCCTGGGTACCCCGAGCTGAGGGTTTGTGAGGATCTACTCTCCCAGGAGTGACTGAATGCACAGTGGGAAACAAAAGCCCTGCTTACTTTGGGACTATTCCCAGGACATGGCTCTTTCTGGGTGTGCCGATATCATTAGCACAGCCAGAGGGGAAAAAAATAACCTCAAAGCAAAGGGAAAATAGCCCCCCAATCCCCAGACAAGAAAACAAGAGACATTAAAAAAAGAAAAACAAAGTAAGAGAATGAAAGAAAAGGCAGGATGATTTCCTCTTCAATTGCAGAAAGCACTTTAACTGACAAGTACTTGTCAACAATAAGCTCCCAGGACTTAGTAACAATTGTTACTATGCTACTGTATGTGCTGTGTTTACTTATTCAATGTAGCGTACTGTGTCCAATATCCATTAAGCAGCCTTTACTTCCCTGGGGCCTGATATTACTCAGCATCCTTCTTTTACTTGAGTCAAGTAAATACTGGGGATAGAGCATTACTTCTTTTGGTGCATCCAAATTATGCAGAATACCTTCAAGTGACTGTAATTAGTAATGTGTAAAGAGTTGCAGCTGCTCATATTTATTCAATTTTATATCATAAAAATAATGCTATTGCTATTTATGCGACTGATGTCAGATACTGTGATGACTTTAAAAGTTACCACACACACACACACACGTACACACACACACCTAAAAACTCTCACACACACACTTGCACCTACAAACACTCACACTTTCACCTAAAAAATCTCACAGAACGAGTAGTCACTGCCCTAATTAGACTCCTCTGACGTACAACAGAGTTAGAGTCGAGGCCATATTGTGCTGAGATGAATTGCATCACAGCTTAACAGTGAAAATGGCCTGCTCCGGTAGACTGTCCCTGCTGAAGACTGTGAAGCAACTCCATGGGTACAGGGTTTTTCCTGGCTCAAAATGAGGCGGAAGCGGTACCATCCTAATCATGTGCACATATGTAAATGTGTACCGTGCCTTCAACTGGCAAGCACTTTTTACAAGCAACATATTTTACAATATTTTAAAACTAAAATCTCATTACTTTTTAACTGCCTGCAATTCTCGTCAGAAAATAGTGTTTTCCATCAGAGTTTTGTCGAGAGCTGGAGGTGGGACGAAATTTGACGGAGGTGGCCGCCTCGAAATTCTCTATGCAGGAAAAACCCTGCAGGTATGTAGGCGGTAACAACAGTAGTTTACAAAAGAAATCTGAAAAATGTACGCATAGTAAAGTTTTGTTTCGACCTCAAGGCATCAAATCAGAATAGAATTGTGTCTCAACAGGGATATAACATTTTTCCAAAGATTTCCCAACTAAAACAATGACCACCTGCTCAATTTTGTTCCGTTACAACAAAAAATAGTATAAAAAAACAAACATTTTGTCCACTTACCTGAACAACTTCTATTCCTCTTTTCCTGAAAAAGAAGACAAAAGTAACAGTCATGAATTAGACCAACAATGTATCAAAAACTTATCAGACAATCATAAATAGACACTGCCATTGAAATGACCTAAAAGCTTTAAGATGCAAGACGTTACAGAAATGTGTCAGGCACTATAGGTGAGGATGTTTGTGCTCTTTTGAATGTCTCAAAGACTCAGAGGACATGAATAAACCTACAGACTATAAAAGAAGAAATCCAACAAAAACCTAAGCCACAAATACATTTTGTGGCTATAAATGTTAAAGTGACAAGAAAGCACACTCCTATTTATTACTATACTTGTTACTTTCATTTCATTCAGGTATATTTCATGACAGCTAAAACATGTCTTTGCATCAGTTTCGCTCACTGGAGTTCTTCCTTTTATAACGTGAAGGTTCCTTTTATTCTTTATGTAAATGAATGGATGACAAAATAGTTCCTCTCCATAAGAGGGAGAAAACAGAAACTCACTGAGAAACTGGGCTGATAGCAGGACAGCAAAGTAGGGCCACTGTGACTGAAAAAACAAAAATCCCATCCCAGATCTGGAGAATATTCTACTTTTCTGAAAGAGTACAGAAATACTAGTCTTTGGATAAAAAAAATGAGTTGCTTGGCAACCAGCAGACCACTACAACAGTGGAGTTGTTGGCAGAGGTGACGATCAACAATACACACCAATTCACTGTGAGGTGTGTATTTCTGAAGGTGTGTTTAGACCAAATGCGAAGCAAATTTTTCGTGCGATTACATACAAAGTCAATGCAAAGAAGAAGAAGAAGAAATGTTTCAACTTGAGCAAATAATTTGCACGACGCTGTGACAGGGAAAAAAAGAAGAGGTCTTGGAGAAAAGTGAGTGAAGCCAAATTCAAGCCAAGTTCAGAAAATATGTATTTGTTCCAGCTATCGGTTGTACTTAACTACGAACCAAGTTAGCACTAACGGTGTAACGTAACTAACGTAAGGGGGCACATATTCGTGAGCTTGGAAAAACACTCCAGCAGTCGTATTCGCGGGAGTAATGCAAGGAGAAAATTAACTTTTAACTTTTTTTTAACTTGGAGTGTCCCCATTGTTTACAAACTTAGCAATACTACTTTTGTAATTTATTTACTTATTAATTTCTATCTGTAGCTGCACCCCTATCATTCTTGTGTTTGTCCTGTTGTCTTGCCCTGCTTGTATTGTACTGTAAGGTCTCTCTTGCACTGTCTAAAAAATATTAATACAAAAAAGAAAATTTACTTTGTGTTTGGGCTGAACGTACTTTGATAGCACAGTAGTATTTAAGCAACCGTTTAACGACAATCTGTGCATAAATTTGAGATGATTGCTTAAGTTTTTCTACATATCTGTCAAAAGGCACAGAGGATGTCCCTCACACATGCTAAACCTGTTGGATTTACATTAATCCTAACCCCACCATTGAGAGACAAACAACTGTCCAAACAGAAACTAGAAAGGAGAAAGAGTCATTCTCACGTTTTTTGGTGGAGCTGGTTTTGCCAAATGCCCTGTGGCTCAGTTCTACAAATTAGCCAAAGGGGTTCCAGCAAAATATAACAATGAAACTTGAACAACAACACATCTCCTACTTTGGGGGAATTTACGATGACTACAAAATCAGTCCAGCACCACAACCAACACAGCCTGTCCAGCCCAGTTGTTTTTTGAGGTTACAGCCCCATGGTAACAGCAGTGCAGCCATTCACCGCTTCACAACAGTGTGGATATTTAATACTGCAGCTGGCGTGTTTCATGTGGTGTGAATGGGGCCTTTAGTTTCGTCCCATCTCAGATATGGAGATTGTCTGCTGCTCTCCTATATTGTTACACAGCATGCAGAATGAAAGGGCTGAAGGAGAAGAAGACCCAGCAGAGAAGCAGACCGAGATCAGAACTTTTTGCATAGGCTTCGACACACAGGAATATAGAAGTGTAATGAAAAACAAGAGACTTTTTATTACACCATTTCTTACTATCACACAGTGTCATATATCCATAAACTCTCCATAGCCCTAAAGTTTGGCATTTATGGTACACCATGACTTCTGCACTGCATGACAGTATGTGATTACATTGGGCAGAGACAGATAAAGTAGGCCAACAAGGTGAAGCAGCATTACCTGTTTGGGCTGTTAAACTTTGATTAGTCTGTTCCTTGGAAACAATGCAATCAGACATGTTAAAGATTTTAAAGTGATATAATCACAGTGTAATCACTGCAGTAAATTGTATCATTTGAGTGAAAAGATTACATACAGGCATACAGTGGGTCTAGCTCAGTGTAATCTCATCAGCCTTGATGTCCGAGAGTGGCCTCGCTTTGACGGGATAAAGTGACAATATTTTGATTATCCAAAAGACGATGAGGCTGGCTGTTCTCAAGGGCATTGCATTTTTCCCAAATCAGGTATATGCGAGTCAATAAGAAGCCTCTAAAATTGCTATGCAAGCCCATAAACATAAACCCAAGTGGCTCTGACCAGCAGGAATCCCTTAAGTCCAGCTGCACGAGACAGGCCATACTCCACACTGAAGCACTCACAATGTCAGCTGCATGCCACATGATGAGAGGGGAAACCTGCTCAGTCACTGTTGGAGTATGATACTGGCACATTCTCTTAATGTGAAACATTTGGTTCATCTTTGACAATGCAGCCTGAAAAACCAGCACAATATCTATCTGTTAAATCAAGGGGCAGGAAATGTAATTCTAGGAGTATGATATTGTTAAGGAAACCATTCCTTAATAAATAAGTATTAATGAGTAGAGAGATGTAGCCTAAAGACAAAATACCTTTTTAAAAAAATAGCTGTAGTCTATATACAGGAGCCATACATACTAAGGTTATCTTACTTCCATAATTTCCTTCCTCTTGAAGATGACGTTTGCTTTCTGACATGATGGCCGACATGACTTGACATTAATGTTTTGAGGTAAATCTACCTTTCACTTGTCCAGGCACAAAAGGCACTTGTCTGGATAAAAATGACAAGTTTTAGTTGAGTTATCCTAATATTTAATTTGTTAATACAATTTGAAGTTATTCTACTGTAATGTTTTTTAAATTTTATTTTAAAAGCGGACGTCATCAAACCTGTCATAAAAGCTGACTTTTGCTTTACATTTCTCAAAAAATGTTCATCCTTTGGAAATTTCAGCTAACCTATGAATGAAAGGTTTTTATGACAGGTCAAAGATGATTATTTGATGATATTTTAACTTTTGAGTTAATATAATATAAAGTTAATAATATATAATATAATATAAAGTTAGTATATTTTCCATTAAAAAAAAGCAGTACAGTAGAATACCTTCAAATTAGTGTAATTGGATACAGGCCTAATGCGCAATATAATGTCATTTTTACTTGGTAGGCCTATATCAAATGTAAGAAATAATTTCTAAATTACTGGTCTTTCAACGTCCTTTTTGGCCACTCCAAGCACCTGTACCTTAACACCATGAATAGACAAGCATCAAAATCCAAGCAGCGACTCGCTTATTCTTTTTTTTTTTTCTTGACTGTTAACTTGTCAGGTGGGGCAAGTAAATTTCTCTTCCACTTGCCCTACAAAAAATCCACTTGTCCTGGACAAGCAGACAGGCCTTAATGTCGAGCCCTGGGCCTAATAAAATCTGGAAATATGTCAGGAAAGGAGAAGGACAGAATACAAGAAGACAAGTTTCAGTGGCTGAATGGGGTTAAAGTACCACATTCACTTTGTGGCTCTTTTGCATTTGAACGTGCTTTGTTGTTGTTCCTGTACAAAGGCTATTAATGTGACTTGATCTTCTGCCACAAACACCACTTCTTAACACTTGGCCCCCACCCTTCTTATTTAAGAAGTTCAGTTCTGAGGGAAGACGGGGGTTGAGGCTGGATACAGGGAGGGAGGGAGCGAGGAGGGGTTGTTGTTACTTGGAGGTTTATGAAGAGATTAAAAATGTTTTGTGGATTACAGTGTGGTAATCTGTTCTGGCTCAACCAGGTCGCTTTGTGAAGCAACAAGCCTCTTGGCTTGAAAAAAAAAAAGGTAGGAAGCAATTGCCTGCTATAATGCTGTTGACAACGCACCTGACCTACCAGGGCACATTCTTGCTAAATCAAATGACTTAAGACTACAAAATGTTTTCTGCATTGTCTCTCATTGTTAGCCGCTGTCATACAGCACAGGCAGCAAAGAGTGATGATAAAGCTGCTGCCATACCTTGGAGGAGCCATTCCCCAATCCAGTATACTGTATAACAGCTATTGTAAATCAGTGAGGGAGAGTTCTCCTGAAGTCATGTCTGCTGAGAAAATCCATGCCCTACTTTATAAAACCTTATATAACATTTTACTTGGCTGGAGAAGGATAAGCTACGACAAGATAACATACATACAGCACTCATATAGCTGCCCCTCTCAAGACTGGAGAACAAATCCTACAATCGAAAAGATACCCTTGATTAAATTCATGTTATGACTATGCATTTGGACAGATAATTCTCTCTTCTTGTAGATAAATAAAACGTCTCACAACTAGAGACACAAAGCCAAGATTGGTCTACACTGTTCCAAAGATACTGTAATGGTCAAAGGTTAACTTTGTGGATTAAGAGCTAATATTCTGAATTAGATATGTTATCAATACAGCAGAGATTATTTTTTCATACCACACACACCCACCCACATGCCTCAGGGCAATCAACTAAATAATAATACCTGTTTTATCTGCTTGTCCTGTCACATATATACGCCTGAGGCCACTACCAACAGTCTTACCTAGACACACTCTCTCCTCTCACTGTCTCAACAGATGCTGACAAACAAAATCTACTACAGTAAATTGACTTTTGCTAGTCCCACATTCCTTTGGGGACATGCATACATATTTCATTCTATTTTATAAAAATGTCTTTGCAATACAGCAGAGAGAAAAGAAGCACAGCAGTCACATGCCTTATCAACTGTGCAACTCTGTTTTGTCATTGAGCCATTAAGAGGAAGTGCAGTGTCTGTCAGTACACCTCTTAATTCACTGTTTATTAGGTACGCCCGTACAATGTCATGCAATCCAGTACAACAGCTTTGCCATGAATTCTACTTTTGCGAAGTTTGTAATTTTTCCGTTTTTGTTGACACTGTCAGAAAGGTAACAATCCTACTATGTGTTCATTATTGAGGTCGTAGTGGGTGGTGGTGTTGTATTGGACTGCATTATATTGACAGGTGTTACTAATATTCTGACCCTCTCAAATATGTAATACAACCTCAGTAATAAACATACTTATATTAATACCTCTCTGACAATGTCAATCAAAACTGGACATTATTATCTTTATAAAGGCAGAATTCATGGCAGAGCTGGTGTATTTTATCACATTAGATTGCATAGGTGTACCAAATGAAGTGGTCGGTGAGTGCACATTGCTAATGATGTAAGCTTATACTGTGTGAATGTATGTGAAGCTGTTTCTGTTAGTTGCTCTACAATCACTTGACCTGGACGCACTAAACTGGTGTTATATTATATATGCACATACCTGCACAAATCAGCAAAGGCCTGAAAATTCAGCTTCTTCATCTTTTTCTCGCTGAGCCAGTAGCCGACTCTCCGGCCTTTCAGGAAGGTCTGCATCTTCACTGTGCTTCTGTTGCTTCTCTGGAGGTGAATGGTGTGACTGAAGGCTCAACCTGGACGGGCGAAAACAGGAAGACGCTAATCTCACAGCAGCCAATGAGCATTGAAAGTAAATAGTTCGCGACTCGGGTTTGCTCTACGTTACTCAAACACAACCAGAAGTGGCGCTTTCTACTAGTCTGCCTCGTGGAGTTAGCGCCCTCATGCTTCACATTACCTGGTTTTCAAACGTAATATTACAGTAAATGTGGTTCAGCATCAGCGAACCACACACATACATACTGACCCCCTTTTGCTAACCTCAACTGCTAACGTTAGCTAGCAAGCTGGGCAATGACAAACTGCATAGCTAACCGTTTGCATGCAATTAGGAAACGTAAGCTAGCTTGCTAACAAGGCTGGTCAACGATAGATGGCTGAACAGATTCGTACCACTTTCAAATAGCAAATGAGTTGGTGGCTAGCAGCGGCTAGTTGGCTAAAAGATGAAGCAACTGACTGAACGGTTACTACGTCAAAGAGAGGCTGTGGTGAGCTAGCATTTACTAACCTGGCAAATTTTAGCACAGCTCCCCCCCTGAATTTGTGTCCTCTTCAGAAACTAGCTCGGATAGTTTCCCATTCTGGGTCCGTCCGGTGAAGAAGGAGTATAAGTTTTGAAACAGGGTGACAGATGACACCCTCAGCTGGACTCACGTTGAGATGTTCCTGGTGCTTTCTCCCTCAGTCTCTGGATTGAACTGCCTGCACACACCCAGGATCCAGAGACTGCTGCTGCCTTCACGACCACCTCGGAAAATACCACTCCCGGCTGTCGAATCACGTCCTCTTGTGCTTTCATTATCGATTAACTCGATAATTAGATTATTTTCCTCGAGTATATATACAATGATGAATCACATGAGTCTATAAAATGAAATGCCCATTTCAACTTCCAAACGTTTAGCATTTTTGCCGATTAATTAATTTAATTTAGGCTACTTTTTGTCTGCATTATTGACTAATTTAGTTTCTCTCTATACAAGTCAACAAAAACACGAAATGTGTTCAAGAGGGTAATTGACGTTTGTATACATGGACTGTTGTCAGTGATGGGGGTAACTACTTACATGTAACTAAATTACTGTAACTAATTACAAAATGAATGTCACTGTATTAAAAAACATATGTAATCAAATTACAGTTACTAATCAAAAATGTTGGGGATTGCAACATTAATATGCCTATATTATTTTCAATAAGCTTCTATGTAGAATATAACATTCATTCTGTCGCTTTGCATCTTTTCTCCGTGCAGGAATGTCTTTTGACATACTTCCACATAACTACACTACAGAACTCTACACTGCCTGCTTTAAATGGATGTTTTTAGGACTTTTGAGTGTTATTGCCCATAAAACACAAAAATGAAGTAAGCTAATTGAAATAGTTAGATTAGCCTACTTATTACATTTTCAACAGGGTAACTATAAAAAGTAACACTCCCAACACTGGCTGTTTAAACAGTTGTTCTTTGATTATCCTGACTTTAACAGTAATAATTGTATTCGTCATTAGGGTGATAGCGATTATAGGCGCCCACAAAATAACAGTAGGCTAGGAGGGACCCAGAATTGTTAGACCTGTCCCCTCATATTGCCATTTCTTTTGGTTGTTCTGGGCTGTGCATGGTGGCTCCACAATATTTCAGACAGCCATTAAACGCAACCGGGATGCGGTCAGAGAAGTTCAGTGTGTTCCCTGTGAGCACCGCTCCACTGCCTGTCACCCAGCAACTCCATACATGAAGATTTATGGAAGTTTAAGACAAAATGTGGATCAGTGAAGTGGTTTATGAATTCGTACAAAAACCAAATACAGTTTGCATATGGACTGATCTTCTATTCGTGGGCCCGTTGCAGTTTGCACAATGACAGCACCCTCTGTCCTCCTGTTTTCAGAGCAGCGCGTATTTTCGGCGGGCGCCCTCACAGAGAAACATGTCACTGTGGCGCCATCCATTGGAAAACCAGTGTAACATACAGCAGGGTTTTTGTTTTGTTTTTTGGGAATAATATGCACCGATATGTGTAGGCCTAAACACTGGCTGTATACAATTATACAACAGAATTCAAGTATTATATATGATTATAATAATATATGATCATTTAGCCTATATTATTTGAATGGTTATTTATTTAATATATTTGTCCTGATTTCATGAATGAGGGAATTCAGATAATGCCCCATGTGGAGGTCTATTTGTTAAAATGAATGAATGAATAAATGAATGAATGAAAAAATATTTTAAATCTCTAGAGTCTAACTTGTTTCTATTATGATATGATTAATAATGCCACATCATACAATTATAATCTACTTCAAGCCAATTAAATGCAATCGATGTATTAAACCTATACTTCATATATAGTCAATTCTTAATAACACTAACATACATGCTTGAACTAACCTAACTAACTAACTGCTGGGGGCAAGGGCAAAACTTTAGTTTGAGAAGTTAGGGGGATACTTTTAATTTAGTGAAATTCATATTTATTGTACGTGGTCCTTGTCAAATAATCTTAAAATAAATAAATACTATTAAATAAAACATAACCTCCGCACATAAGCATTTATGTATGTATTTATTTTTAACCTCGGCTAGTGTATAGGTTATTTCAACATTGGGGGAGACACATGAAACGGGGGTCTGGGGGGTCCTCCCCCAGGAGCAGCAAACACTTAATTTCCTGCATTCTGGTGAATTTTTAATGCACCAATTTTTGCCTTTTCTGCATCAATTTACGGTGGAAATGTCTTTAATTTCGTCAAAAATAAAAGGCCT
>JAOVVB010176714.1:0-11327 GCA_028570985.1 Heterobranchus longifilis | reverse complement strand
AAAGTTTAAAAAAAAAAAAGGTTTGATAAGTAAGCATGCTAAATAATTGTGATCTCTACCGACGGTGACGTTCAATGTCCCTGACAACCTCTGGAGTCATAGTTAGCTACTTGTTAGCAACCGCCTTTTTAAAGACACGAAAAAGCTTTGAAATTTACCAGCAGGGTATTTACCGACGTATTTTACGTCGTAGAACAAAACGTTAAAACCTCCGAAGCTTGTGTTAACCACAGACCTTATTTCAGACGTCTAACCAAAAACACATTCAATAAACCCATTGACTTCGAGACGAGGGAACCCCAAGTGCTAAAATGCTAACTAATTTCCGGGATTTAGAACTACATACTGGGGTACGCTATATTGACCAAAATAAATGTGATTCGGATTTTTGCCGTAATCGAGCAGCACAGATCTATTATCACTTTGAGTATAGACACACAGCTTTCACAACTCCTGAGCTGCAGTTTGAGCTCACTAGCTGCAGTGCCAGTGCTGCAACGCTCATGTGATTTTCAGCTGATGCACAACACTCTGCGACTATCCCGCAATGACTTACAAGGAAACAATGTGAGCCAAAGGAAAGAGTGGCGAAATGTTAAAATGGTGTCAGTAAAAGCAAGATAAATGGACACATTCAGTTGCTTAAGATACTTGCGTGTGGAAACAGACAGCCTCATCTCACATGGAGAGTGTTTACTTTTATACCTTTATCCTCCACTCTCCGCCTGTCTGTGTATCTCTACCTCTCTCTCTCCTTGGGTAATCTCAGGCGCGTCAGCAGGCGTACTACTCCTCCATCTGTGGGATTACAGCTGGTGCAACAAAGGCACTTAATTACTGCTGACGCAACACAGCCTTACATGTTTATGTGTGTGGTTATTGTTTCTAAATTACCTGGTCTCTGTCCTTTGCACTAAGGGTATTTTCTTGTTTGCATTGAGTCACATGATGTATCACTATTTGTACTGTCGTCTACTAGCCAGGCCGAAATGTTGATCACAATATAATCAGCTGGGTTACCTCTTGATTCATGTTCTCCATTACCAGCCCAAATGTAAGCAAAAAGCCTTTGGCTATCATTTCATAATGGATTTTCAGTGTTTCCTGGTGTCCTAGAGCCTCACCGCATCTGATCCATTAGTCCAAACGGATCCATTAATGCCCCAAAACAAAACAGGATCCTTAAGAAAGAGCATTCTCTGTATTTGAGGATGAAGAGAAGCCCTGTCCATGTGCATCCAGTGCCTCGCTACTTTACCGGGTGCTAGGATCACTGGGTCTGTTTTTTTTTTTGCAGCCTTCTGAGCACTGTAGTGCCTGTCCTGTTGGTGTCTTATAGCTGGGTGCTTTCACAAAAGTGGTCTCCTTGTAAACTGTTATAGGCTCACCCATAACCAGCGGTTAGCGCCCCTAGAAAAGAGACTATTTGGAAGCACACTGAGAAAAGGAGAAAAAGAAAGACATTATGAACGAGAAGAAAAACAGTTCTTTTTTTTCATTGATGCTCTAGAAGAAGATCGACAGAGAGAAAGCAAAGAGGGGGGACATGGTCAGAATGGAAAAGCCACCTTATGCCGGTCTTACACCAAATTACTTTTCAAGTGATTTCAC
Organism: Heterobranchus longifilis; assembly: GCA_028570985.1. NCBI lineage: Eukaryota > Metazoa > Chordata > Actinopteri > Siluriformes > Clariidae > Heterobranchus > Heterobranchus longifilis. Next base: position 9,716 of record JAOVVB010176714.1, on the reverse strand, counting down.
TGTTGCAGACAAATTTCCAATGTCGGAATAAAATCATGAGATCTCGATGGTTTGGTGTAAGGTTGTCAAAAAATGCTTTTTCTCGTCTTGATGTTCCGATAAAATCAAACATGTTTAATATTATTGTACCTTTGTAGTCGTGGCTCATGCAAATAAAATTCAATGACGTGAACATTGACAACCTATGGGTGTGCACGGGTAGACAGTAAACATGGAGGGGACTCCAGGGAGGCGGAAGAACGTGAACAAGTGTCGGTTCTCTTGAACTGCGGAAAAGGAGGAGAAACTGGTGGAGTGAACAAGACATTGTTATGAGTCTGTGTTTAATTTGGCGTATATCTGATCTGCCAACCAGCATTTATTTTAGTGAGAAATCTTAATTTTTGAAACAGTTTTCCTCTCATTCCCATTGTCTTCTCCCACTAAAATAGCGCAGCTAATCAGCGGAGGCTGGTAGAGAGTTGAGGCGCCAAAATCCAAAATGTAAATATTGTACATAAATACAGTTTCTCTTTATGGATTATATTGAGGCTGAATTCACAAGAATCCTGTCGATATGACATCTTTTATCTTGTGTTTCTATAGAGTTATGTGTTTTTTGTGGACATGTAAGGAATTGTTAATATGCCATATTTCTTGAAGGGAGTTTGCCGTAATATTTTCCACCAGGAGAATGATGAGAAATACTCTCAAAAGGAAGCTAGTTGTAGTCTTGCAAATAATGACTCTGTAAGACCCCTAGTCTTTGCAAAATCTTGTCGACTGTGACTAAAAACTCACATCGTCTTTAGATGTGAGAGGGGGTCACACTTTAGTCTTATCAAAGTCTTTTCAAAGTATTGTAGTTTGTGGTAGGCATTATGTTTCGTCTTCTAAATGTGGCGGTGAGGCATAACTTGGCTTGTAACAACTTCCTGGAACGGCTCATTCCATCAGCCGTTCCAGGAAGTTGTTACAAGCCAAGAAATGCTCTTATTTGGATATTTATAGCCACAAATATGAATATCTGTAAACAAAACATCCACCCCAAAGAATGAGCATGACCCATGCATAGTTCTCAACAATGCAAATGACATAGTATTTAAGGCAGAGGGAGAAAGAAAAGAAAGAGATATGGGGGAACACTGAGAGACAAGTCCACCCCCCGCCCTCCCTGGTCAGTGCAGATACAACAGGTTCTGCGGCTATGCTCTAAGGCGATTACACATATCACAAGCTTCATGTCAGAAAAATTAGTGTCAGTTTCTCACAGCGGCCCTCCTCCTCTCGCGCTGAGAAGGACAATCGGATAAACGGGGGCGAAGAAGACTTTGCTACAGTTTCTCTGTAGGGTATAGCCTTCCAAAAATAAGACCTGACCAGTTGCTATGTGGGTATTTTACAGTAAGTCTGCCCCTTTTTGGGGACTTACAGTTTGTTGTGTTTGTTCAGTAGCCTGCTTCATTTTTCTGACCTTCGGGATGCAACTGCCTTCCACAGTCTTGACGGTGCATTCAGCCGTCACACGAGTAGCCACTGCCTGTCTTGTGCTGACCCTACAACTTCTTAGCGGTTTTCCTCATGATCCTCCTCCCTGATTGCTTTTTCTGGTCTGCCAATACTGCCAGTTGCACTGCCATTGATCACACCACTGAATGCTGTCCTAGCATCAGAAAGACATCACAGGGGCTCAGATATTTCCAGCTTCTCTGGAAAAAAGGGGCTTAATGAAGAAGCGCATGCAAACACACACACACACACATCCCAGATTCCCAAGTTTCAGCACTACGTAATTCATCAATATTGTTTCTTGGTTTGAAGTGTTGATGTAGGAAAGAAAAGCAATGGCTCATTTTCAGTGTATCCATCTTGGATGAGCACCAGGGCACTCCCCTATTAAGGGCGGGTGGAACCACAGGGATGTAATCTAAGGTCGCCTTTACGAGGACATTTACAGCTCCTCTGTCGGGTGCAGCCTATAGGCAGCCACACTCGAGGCCCGAGGATAGAGCGCCCATTGAGGGCAAAATGCAAATGTTACAGTGGTGAACGGAGGGGCCCACAACTGAAGCGCTATTCTGCCGAGGGGGTGGAAGACTGGTCCTCTGTGTCTGTGCCACCCACAGACACACAACAGTCATCACTCTGACCATTCAGCCGGGCTGATGAAGGAGGTGGGGGGTCGGGGAAAGGGTCTCTGCCACTGACGACGATGGCAGCGTTAAGCCCAGTCAGGGGATGCTAATGCCGGTTATAAATGGACCATTTGGGCCAGTGTTCCCTGTAAATGTGTTATATTCTGGGGCGCTAATTATGTTTCTCAGGGCCAGTTCCATGAGGGGTTGTCGTTTTAAGAAGGGCTCTTGTTTGAATGTAATTGTAGTGGTATTTATTATAGGAATTGCAGTTAATATTACCTGTATCAACCCTGGATTAGTCACTCACACGTACAGCTGGGTTACGAGAGATAACTCCCCGTTAGGCATGGGACGATATGAAAATTTCATGTCACGATTATCCTGGCCAAAATAATTGCGATTCATAATTTGCGAGACTTTTTACTCATAAAAGTGTGACTTATCCGCAAAACATTACAACTTTATTCTCTAAACATTACGACTTTTTTCTCTAAGCATTGTTACTTTTTTCTTGGAACATTACAACTTTTAACTCAAAACATTACAACTTTTAACTCAAAACATTACAACTTTTAACTCAAAACATTACAACTTTTTTCACAAAAGATTACATATTTTTTCTCGAAACATTACAACTTCACAAGTCAGACACTGTAATAAACTGCAGTCAATTCATGAGGATATTCACGATTAGAACAGTTAGTTCCGACCAAGCAATTTGATTGGACAAGAGTGCTGATATTCAGCACAACGTCACTGGGACTTTTAATAAGACGTATCACTCTGCTTTACAAGTTTTACTTAATTAAATGAACAGTCATTATCTAGCATTATTCCATATTGTACCAAACGTTGCACCCCAAAGATGGACATTTTATTACATGTTATTTTCACAAATAACGTTTCAGTTAAATTATGAATGGTCTTCAGAAACGGACAAAGGGAAGGAAAGAAGCCTGGTTACTTCAACGCAAACCTCCAGGTGCGATCACGTGACTGTGATAATGAGCTTTCTCGATATGCAGTCTCAATACAACATCAGCTGACCTAACGTTAGACGAATTAGAGAAGAGCAAAAATTAAGCTAATGCTTACAATATATAATGTAAACATCGACATTCAGTCTGTTAAGAAGATCAAGCTGTATACAGTCTGGAGAGCAGGAAACTATGGAGCAACATAACGTCTGATCAGCTGTTAACACATGCCACCAAAGAGACTGTCAACAGACCCTTATTTCACTGGTTGAATATTAAATGGAAACATACAGATAAATGTACATGATACAGAGTAGCTGGTCTGTATTAACGTGTAGACCGACACAAAGTAAGCTAGCAAGCTAACGCTACTGTGCAGGAGAATGTGCATGTGTTGCTAGTGCAGTTGTGGAACTATTTGTGTTGGTGGAGCAAAATAAAACGAATCATAATCTGTTGTTGCTACTTGAAACTAATGAATAGAGCTTGTAGAACTGTTGTATAAAAGCAATGTCACTGCTGTGATTATCTACGGCTGAATCACAGCTGTGATGATATTCAGCACAACATCACTCCCTCTCGTGTGATATTGCTTAATTGTCCCCATAATAGAAATTCACCACGATCAACTTATTGCGTGTTTTTATCGCGATCCACAATAAAAATCGATTATTGTCCCATCCCTGCTCCTTGTCCGTCTGCGTCTGATTAACATTATGAACATATTCATTCTTACAATGTCGTCTACTGGCACTGGAAAGACATCCAGACATTGAAAAACATTATTAGAGGCGAGCAAAAGGACAAGGAAGTGGGTCACAGGCAATTCAAAATGTACATGGTCAAAGGATGAATGTTTTCCCAAGTGTTTTTCTGTCTGCTTAGTTGCCATAGTTGGAGCGTTGCAGCACGATAGTTATGTTGTGTTTGTGCAGGGGAAATGTTGTACCCTCCTCAGCACTCTGTCACTGTGTTTGGATGGATTGGGGTGTTTTGTTGTTCTCATGCCAGTGTGTTTACTGTGGGGAAAGTTTGCCTTGTTTTTTCTCTCCCTTTGCTAAAGGTTTGTCAACTGAACATTGTGTGCCCGTGTCTGATTTGGAGCGTGATCAGTGGAATGCTGAGGTTTTTTTTCTTCTTTTTGATGGCACACATGACAACAAGGATTAACAGTTCAGGGTTGCAAGTAACAAATATCTTTTCATTAAAGATTAATCTGCAGATTGCTTTCCTCAATTAATCTATTCATTGTTGTTTAGTCTGCGAAGGTCAGAAAACAGATAAGTTGACTTCTTCAAATTGCTTGTTTTATCTGACCAACAGCCCAAAATGCAAAGATTTTCAATTCAATACAAAACAGAGAAAAGCAGCAAACAGGAAACAAAATGGAATTAATTTTTACTTGATAAATTACTGAAACCATTAATTGATTATGGAAATTGTTGTCGATTATTTAAGGGAACAATAATGGACTAACCAATTTAGCATATGGTCTTATCCTAATAGAGCTCCGGGCGTCACGTGATGCGTTTTGTTGACACTGCCATGTTGCCAGGAAAGCCGTGAGCAAAAATGAACGGAGCCAGCATGGATTTCAAGCTGCCAGAGTTCACCGCTCGCTTTAATTGCAAAGACATTAGACGTTATATTGCAAAACTTGACAGATTAAATTTACCGACCCTTATAATGCTCCCAGGGTTATTTTTACGAGTATTGAAACAGCCGGAAAGACGAAATTTCTGCAGTATCCAGACATCTACAATCATCTGCTCAGTCTTTCAAAGCCTACAAAAGCCTGGAGGGTGCAAATAAACCAAATGTGGATTTGTGATGAATATTCATCTTTGGAGTCTCCTGGCTAAAAATAGCTTTGTTGTCACTAGAAGTGTCAATGTTAGCATAAGCAACGGGCAGTGCGTAGTATAACCTTAATTTGCATTAAATATAGTAACGCTATACAAAAATGCAGACAGCACGCATTCCTTAATGCAATAAAAAGGTCTGAAATGGTAGTAAAAGCCTATTAAATAAATAAGATATTGACGTTAGCGTTGCATTGTTTAACGTTACCTGATATGACGTGGATCCGTTGCTTGTGGGGACTCATCACTCAGTTTTCTTCTGTTTGCTTCTGGCACGTTTTATGGCAGTAATCCATTTTTGTCAACTTTTAGGATCTTTAGGAATAAAATGTTCTCCTTTAATAGTCCCAGACTGTTCTGGTGCACAACAGTTATCCACCTTGTTCACTGTCATTAGACCGTCATACTCCCGGTCGCTTTCCTGCAAAATGTGTCTTTTGATTTTGACTGTTGATTACGAGGTTGCATGATATCAACTCCTTGACTAAAAGCTGCAGAATAAGGTTAAATTCTCACAGCAGTAGCTGATATCAAGGAATGCACATAAGCCTCTGGACGGTGTTAGATGTAAAAGGAAAAAATTGCACCATTAACGCCTGTTCTATAGAGAAAATAATGCCAGAATGGATTTCCAGAAGTAATTAATAGGCCCTAATTACAAGAACTAAAAACAATTGAAAGAGCCTCAATGGCTGAAGTGAGTGTAATCCTAATCTGTTTATGAAATGAGCTGCCTTTATCCCCTTCCCCCCTGGATCAACCCTAATATGGAACACATTTTAATTGATTTTACCACTATATGGAAACAATAAGTGCTATCTTGTTGGCTGTGGGGATTTGAAGAACGTGCCAGCAGTAATGTCTAATCTATTTCAAGTGAAAACAACCAATAGTTTATCTTTGATCTCTCCGTCATTGTTCGTTCGTTTTTACAAGGAGATAATTATCCAATCTGAATCAAAGCAGCTATTAGTGTATCCCAAAGCATGGATCATAGCATTTCATGCTCACAAGGGCAACCTACAATGTGAGTTGCCATGTGATCAGCCCTGCTGAAAGGTATAATTTTCACAGTGTAGCTATGGCTACACACCGGTGGCTCTTGCGTGAATCACAGAGGTGCTTTCAAAGATCCTTTTCATAGACGGCTGCTCGGAGGCAATGCCCGCGATGAATGGATTTCTGCTCTGCTCTGAGTGGGTGGCTTAGACAGAAGGCACAGTGTGTGTCTTTCTGTGTGGGTGTATGGGTGTTTGTGTGTTTGCGTGTGTCTGCCACCCTCTCAGAGAGATAAAGGTCTGAAGCCAGATGATGCCACAGCATTGTCATCAGCCACGCATGCAGCTTTTTAGCACTGTCATCGCCGCCGTCGGTGGACCACCTCGCTGCTTGAGCCATGAGCACGCTTCTTTTTTTATACATGATGCAGTGCACAAAGCTTACCTCATCTTATGTGCTTTGAATCTGTAAGCGTGGCAGGGAAACATTATCTCAAACTGCAGCCCGCACCCGTCATTGATCATCATTAGTATTAATCGCACACACAAATGTGCTGTAATTGCTATGTGTATCCATCACTACGCAGTTCTTGCAGTTGGCCTTACCATGTTTTATTAAAGCAAAAATTACTCCTGCCATGAAGCAGATGTTAGATTTTCACCCTTACTTGGAGCTAATCAGAGAGACGTGACGTGGGTGAAAGCTTTTTAACTGCTGTGCACAGTACCAATAAATTAACACCTCCCTGAGTTTAATGAATGCACCATAATATGTGGGGGTGTGCGTTTTTTATCAGCATTGTTACTTGATGACAGCTGTGAATACCAGGATGTCCTTTCCAGGATAGGATTAGCCCAGAATATAGCCTTGACGACCTGTCCTCATATCTCCAGTCTGAACGCAGCTGAAATTCTTCTAAATGAACTGATCTCCTCTTTTGTGTGCAACCTAATGTTTTAATACCCCCAAAGGATATCAGCCATTTTGATGTCCTTTAACCTTATTTATAGCAAATCCATATTCCTCTTCACTATTAGGCACCGAGACTTCCAGGAGCCTAAGCTAGTAAAAGACACTGAGAATAACACTGTATGTACAGAATGTGACAGTTTTACATGTTAAAAGTAAGGCTAGTGTACACCAGCATTAGCACTGAGTCTAAAAATGCAGCAGTGCAAAAGGCCATACTCCTACTCTTAAGGCACGGTCACACATGAGTGAAATTAACAGTGGTGGATCTTCGCCTCCCGTTCACTTCCATTGTATGCGAGCGAAGGGGCAGAACTTTGACCTGTGAATTTCTCCTTGGAATTTGCGTATGTGTGACCGTGGCTTTACAGTGTGTTCAGACCGTCACACTGATTTTTTTCGCGTCAGCAAAAAAAAATCGCTCTCCATTCATTGTATATGGGAAGCTTTGCTGCACAAAGCTTTGCTGGGATTCGTGGCGATGCGGAGCATGCTGGCGGTGTGACAGAGTGAAATTCAAATGGCCACAAGTGACCGTTGAGGCAGGGCGGACGGGAGTATAGGCAAATCGGTCGCGTACAATGGGGCTACGCCATGACGGCCCAGCCCCACTATACGATACTTGCGTGCTCCCGGGAGATGTAGGCACCTACCTGTTGTGGAAGTCCCAGATACATTGGAAAACCAAACAGCGTCGTGTCTGGATTTATAACATCATCTGGAGGAACACACAGCTCGGTGAACTACTTTGTCCAAGAAGTAATTTTACGTCTGAATGACTGTCAGTTCCAGCGCTACTTGAGGTACAGATTATGAAACGGATTTAAAAAAAAGTATGCCGAAATGACTACAGCATGATGAAGAGCTGTCCACAAGATGACAAGTAAACAACTTTTAAAATGCTTGTTTTCTGAATGGAGTTTGGATCGATCAGGGCATGATGACGGCTGCTACTACAGCGGTATGACCCCAAAATAAACACTTCTTTGACGTGATATTAATTGCAATAAACTGATCAAAAGTACGCTGAAATAACTATCATGATGAAGAGTAGTAGAAAGCCTGAATTCATGCTTTGTCACACCGGTCCACAAAACAACAAGTAAACAACTTTTAAAATGCTTGTTTTCTGAATGGAGTTCCGGTCCGTCAGGGCTGTGCAGGAGAATCTCAAGGCTGATAGGCTTACGCCACACAAGCTGCAGTCTTTTAGCGGTCACACAGCCACGATGTTGCGCACATTGTTGTGTGGACACATGCAGCCACAATGGAACCGCTTGTGCGTCCGTTCGTCCAGTACATGCCGTCTGCGAGCGAATGTGTGAGCTTGTCTCCACCACATCAAGCTGCGAGGTTGTCAGCTGTGTGTCTGCCTGCTATACTCTGTGTGCAGGACTGCTGATTTAACCCTCCGGTCCTCATCAATATAGTGGCATGTGTCACGTAGATCTCCGCTGTGAGCTCCGTCAGCAGTCTCGGTTGTGAGAGCCAGCAAAAAAACCAGCTTAAAAAATGCACCTTGCTCCTGCAAAGTTTGCACCAACAAGTTAAAAAATAGATTGTACCTTGTTCTTTTACCATGCAACATTTTAATTTTTATTCTAATAATGTTGCTTTTAACTGTTTAACTAATCGGTCAAAATTCTTAATGTCGATTAACAGTTAATCATTAACATCCCAATATGACACTTGATACTATGTAGAATATCTTTTTAAAGGAGAGTTTGAAAATGTGAATGACAGTTGTCAGCCTAAAACCAATGATCTGTTGATCTTTAAATGTTAAAATTGAAAATTAAATTGAATCGTGACCTTCAAATCAAGTCTAAGCGAATCGTGGATTTTGACACGGCAACAAACAAGACAAACACTAAGTAACATGTCAATATTCCTGCCTTGTAGCATTGTAGACATGGTTCTTATTCTTCTTCATCAGTCCATACATACTGTGTATGAACTTTTGAAATAATTCAACTGCAAATAATGAATGTTTATGAATGCTGCGCTGAATTCCTCGCCGTTTTTAAATAGTGATAGAAATTCCATTACCATGACAGCCCTAGTGAAGGTGCTTAATTTATTTCCTTCTTCCACCTCCAAACTAGACAAAACGGAAGACCGAAGACAAATCAAACCTAATTTATGCAAAGACCTGGCACAATGCTGTGCTAGATCATGAATACATCAGTGAGAAAAGGCTCTCAAACTAAGTTTGACGAGATGAAAGGAGAAGGTTTTTACGAGTCCAAGGCTTGCACTTAGTGCGTTATGAAACACTCTCCCAAGTAGCTTCACCACCATTTACTTTGTCACTTTAAATGGGGAATAATGATGAGCAATTGTGAAAAGCATGTGTCACTCACAGGTTATAGATTAACTGAATATGGAGCAAAAAGGGGAGGTAATGGCTTCACTCTAAGACCACATAAGTGACAGAGTGAGGGTCTGTGGTGGTGTGTGTTGTGTGCATGCTCGCGATATACATTACGATATGAAACAATATCCTACATCCTGCTAGGGCTGCATAATATATCGTTTTTTATCGTCATCGCAATATCAACTTTTGCAATAAACACATCGCAAAAGACACTTTTTGAGTTAGTTGAAAGAGAGTATCAGTAGAAAACTGCTCTTTAAAATGTAATTATCATTCTTTTTTTTAAATGTTGCCTTTTGTGTTCAGTACAATGTTCAATTTGTTCAATAAAATGTCAGAAATAACTTCCTTTCAGTTTTTTCTTAATTCAACAAGCAGTTTGTTGTATTTTAGCAGAATACTGAAAGCAGCAGAA
>JAOVVB010176704.1:0-11327 GCA_028570985.1 Heterobranchus longifilis | reverse complement strand
TTATTATTATTATTGTTATTTATTAATTAATTAATTTATTTATTTATTTGTTATTTAAGTGGTCAAGCCAGGACTTTTTTTCTATCTATCTATCTATCTATCTATCTATCTATCTATCTATCTATCTATCTAGGATATATATAATAACAAAATGTTCGTGGATTCATCCTGCTCGCTCGTGCTCTCCCTCTTTCTCTCTCTCTCTCCCTCTCTCTTCTGTTCTCTTCAATTCTTTGTGCTCTCAGCCAAAAGTTAAACAGCCAAATAGAGAATGTATGATTAATAAAAGCTATACTTGGAATTGTTCCATATCGATTCATAACATTTTTCTATCTGTATGTTGGATTGCTGTGGTCAGTGCAGGGCAGTAACATTATTTTGACCTTTTATGCTATATTATAATCCATGATTAAATAAACTATAATAAATGACTATTATACATGGCCTTATAAACTATAGTTCTTTCACCTGACCTGGTAGTTTTCTCTCAAAAACCTTTGTATGTCCCTCTATCTAGGGTTTCAATCATTCAATTCACTGTCCATACAGTAGATCTACTGTAAATATATCATAAATCAAAAGCCATATTCTGTCAGAATAAGAACCTGATTGGTATGGGCACTGACTGTGAACTCTGCTGTCTGATTTACTTAGCAGTCACTATATAATTTTATTAATTCTTTTATTATTTGGTGAGACATAGTGTATGGATGAGACATTTTTGTCTTTTGACAGAACCATAACTTGACTAGCTTTTCCTGATGGCCGGGTGCACTCGTCCTCCAGCTTTACGTGCAAAGCTTAATAATGTCCCCGTCCCGTCCCTCGGACACTGAGTGGAGTGTTGTTGTTTTTTTACATGTTCGGCCCAAATGACACCACTGGTCATGTCTCAAAAACTTATGCATTATTATTTTCATTGTCTTTAGGTGTGCTAAGATTTAATTTAGAGTACAAAATGGTCTAAAATCACCTTCTTCATATATTGTCTATTTATTGGACTCAAATAGTGAAATCAAACCCTCAATTTCAGTACGTATATAATCTTGGTCATCAGACTCGCAGTGGATCAGGACCTATCCTGGGACCACTGGGTATGAAGCAGAAATACACCCTGGATGGGACGCCAGTCTATCACAGAGGAGAAAGATAGACTTTTTTGTTGTTCATTTCTGAGCTTTCACACCTTTTTTATGAAAACTATCATCCGATCAGCTGACTTCCTCATCAATTTGATAAGGAGATCACTGAAGTCTGTGCCCAGTCAAATGTAGAAAATCTGGTTTTAACAAGCATGAGAATGTACTGAAATTTTTAACGGAAGTTGGTAGATAATTCTGCTCGGAGATGATAATCGGATCTGCATCCGTAACATGAGAAACAGATTCCTGAACAGAAGTTGCTGCATATTGAATGTCAATTTGAAGTTAAAAAGAAAAGAAAACGTGCACTGCATTTACAAGTATCTCAGGTGTATTAGTAGCTCAGTAAATGCTGTTATCATTGTGCTACATGAACTGCTTGTACTATAGTTTTCCCCCTCAAGGTTTCTCCCCAATTCTGGTCTCAGGATTTTTTTTTTCCTTTCCCCATCACTATACTGTAGCTTAATCATTAGGGATTAATCTAAATCTGTAGATTTGAGGCTGCTTTTTCTTCCCCGCATGTTCAAACACTGCGTTTATGCAAGTACAAGTGCTTTATCATCAGACAGCTTCAATGAGTTGATCGAGATCCCTAACGAATCTGATCTCCACCAAAAGTGACAGCAAGAATGAAATCCATCATTATAATTCACCCGTTTGCTATGTACAGTACACTTTGTATTCGCCAGACAGTTTGTGATGTGACAGCTAGCTATTTGCATTTAGATAGTTGGTGTCATCAGAGTTATTATCATAGTAATTAACATTTGAGAGATTATTAAGAAGAAAAAAAATGTGCTTAGTTGTCCTTGGTTAATGTGAACGAGGCACTAAATTACCATCAGTAACTGACTGGTTGTTTGATTTGAGCTGGACCTCTTTTTTTTTCTTTTTGACTGTTTCTTCTGATTTTATCTTTATACTATAAGTAGATTTAAGACTTTATGCTTTTATACAACGAAAGATTTCTATAATTGTGAGCTCAACCTGTGCTTATATTAGTTTTTTTTTTTTTAAAGTGTTGAATTGCCGCAGCAACAGCATCCAAGTGGTGGTTAATGCTTAGAATCTGCTATTTTGAAATGAAAAGCTAAGCTTTCTACTTGGTGCTTAAGGAAGGTTTAAGGAACTTCATGTGACTTATTGATCAGAACAGAACCTACGCCTATTAATACATCATTGGTAAAGCTACAAGGCATACGTTTGCATTTGCTGCAGTTCATTTCCATTCAATTTATGTTAACGGGGGAAAAAAATGCTTTACATTATGCTGTAAATTTCCAACAAATATACATTTAAATATGACATATTTTACACATTTTTTAAATGTTTTCTTTTGCTTCCCCTGCTCTGTGATTTTTTTTTTCCATTACCTACTGATAGGCGTGACGAAAACCAACCTGTCATCACTGATTACTATTGGCCACATTCTTGTCATTTTTCTGCTGTAGCTAATCAGTGCACGACAAGCGCCCTTTTAGCGACAGACCAGCAAGCAATTTACAGAATAGTTTACAGTTTTATTTTGTTATGGATGCACATTAACATCACACACCTACTGTATGTGCACTGAGATGATTCTTTCTGTCAATAATGTTATAAGAATTTATTTATTTATTTACTTATTTTTGCCATTTTTCATGAAATTCTTAATTTTTCATAAAAAAGTCAGAGATTGAAATAATCCAAATAAGTTGATATTTGCAAAACATTAGCGGTAATCACAGTTTCGCTTAAGTCGGCTAAAAGAAATGTTGAAATGTCTTTCACATCATCAAATCCTTTAGATGAGGGATCACGGCAGCGCAGCGATAACATGAGCGAAGACTCGGCTTCTTGTAAACACCCATCTAATCTTTATTGTTTCATGGTATTTTGATTCAAGGCTTAATCCCTTAACGCAGCATGGCACAATATGCATGAAATATTAATTGTTTGATTATCATTCTTAATGCTAATATTAGCACCACTCACACTGTAATTATAATGTGATAGGAGAAATGTGTCAATATGACCATAATACAGCCGTTAGGATTCGTTTTCTATTATCAAACCATTGTGTAATAATAATAATAATAATAATAATAATAATAAAACAAAATTATTAGACATGCTACAAAATGTTAGCGTAGGGTTTAAGTAATCAGCTTTTATCACTTTGAGATGGTTTGTTAACAGATGAAATCCCACCTGACGAGAAGCTCTGCTAACTTAGCCTCTCTGGAACTGAAGTCTGAAAGAGATGCCACATGCTGGACGTGTCTAATGAATCGGACCATTGTCTCGTGGTGGGTGACTGAAGGTCGAGAGACAAATTAACGGTTGCTCCTGAAACCTAATTCAATGTGATGACAACGCAGTGGCTGAAAACACTCAGCGCACCTGTTCTGTGATGAATTTCCCAGCTTGAGACTTACTAGTTAAATATTGACCGGTGGGAACTTTATTCACATTGTATGTGTGTGTGTGTGTGTGTGTGTGTGTGTGTCTATTACAAAAAGGAACTCAACTTCTGTTTGCGCAAGAGAAGGAGTAAAAGTCAGATGGATAAATACACACATGGTTGTGAAATCTGACATCAAGTTTATAGACTATATATTTACCAGGCAGTTTCCCACACCCAGAATGATTATAATCTCAGAATAATTTATATGCTTACAGGGAGACGTTACAGGAGATTATTTTGTCTAAATGAACTGTAGGGAATAACCCTCAGACTAGCAAGATCAGAGATGGAAAGATTGGAGATGAAATGAACCCCCCAACCCAGTGAGCATGTGTTTAGGGTATAAAATGACTAGAAAAGCATGGGTGCAATCAAATTGTTTAACTTAAATTTAAAGGCCTTATTTATCAGGTATATATGATATATGATATTGTATATTTACCTATTATTAGGGTACTGATAACGCAAATGTACCCCCAAATATATAATAGTTGTTCATGTGGATTACCTTTGAACATTACATTTCTATAGGTACAATATATATTGTTATGTACATGAGTCGTACCCTTAAGGGTGACCCTGTCGAAGAAGGTACTTAGCTTAATTTGTGCCTTAACATTCAGGAACCAGACGAATTCCTCATAAGGTCAAGACGTTCAAAAGTTCTACTCTGGTGCAAGCATTTTGTCACTGTTGTTATGAATATGAAGCAGACGCAGATGCAAATGCAGAATGTCTTTAGTAGGGACAGTGCAGACAAACAATACAGGAGAAACAAGGAACAGGTGGGGCAGTGGTGGCTCAGGCAATTGAGATTCTGGGTTGCTGATCCTAGGGTCAGGGGTTTGAGCCCCACCACTGTCGGGTCGTCCCTGCCGGGTCTTCTGGGAAGACCCATAACCCTATGCACCAGACAACCCAAGCTGGGTCCCAAGCCCAGGGAAGGGTAGTGACAGGGAGGGCATCTGGTGTAAAACCAGTGCAAATGAAATGATACAATGTGGTGACCCCTAGCAAAAAACGGACCAAAAAAAAAAAAAAAAAAAGCAAGGAATAAGAATAAAAAAATTGTGGCAACAATGCAAGAACAATAAACAACACATGCATAGAGCACAAAACACACCTGCACTCAAAACAGGAACTTAAACAGACCCATAGGTGAAAATGATCATGTACAGTTGACTAGCAGTGGCTGATGGGAAATGTAGTTCACTACATCCACTATAATACACTATATTATGTACAAGAGGCTTATGTTTAAGGGTGACCCTGTCTAAGAGGTAATTAGCTAAATTGTGGCTTAACATTCAGGAACCAGACTCACGAGGTCAAAACGTTCAGAGGTTCTACCCTGTTGCAGAGATGGAAAAAAAGATGTGTGTGTGTGTGTGTGTGTGTGTGAGTGTGTACTGGAGTTGCAGTTGCCAGATCTTTTCATGATCAGCGCTTGCGTATTGCCTTCCTCTCTTAGAATTCCAAGTGGGTGTGTTCAAATTCACCCATTAAAATATAATTAATCTTTATCTTAGGTGACTCATTTGTTCAGGCCTGTTTCCTTTACGCACAGCGGTTATGTTAATTATATTGGATGTAACACAAAACAAAAAGACACAATATGAGTTGCTATGGCAGCACAACGGAAATCACCTGACTGGTAAAATAAACTAACCTGAGAAATTAATTGGGGTGGTAATATTCTGTCCTTACTCATTTACACACTAAATACTGCATACGAGTGGAAATGATTCCTTAGAATTATGATGCATCTATTTAATAATGTACTTTGTATTAATACTCTACATTACATGTTCTGTAGGTATGTTCATGTACATACAACCAAATAGGTTTAAATTAAATTAATTTACTATATTATCCATAATGCTTTAAAATATTACACACATTCATCTAATCTGTTTTATAGTAATGGTTTAACTCAGCGTGGCACAATATGCATGAAATATGCATTTTTTTTTTGTGCATATGCATATATCATTATTTGTTTGATTATCATTCTAAAAGCTAGTACTGTATTAACATCATTGATAATTATGATGTGATAGGAGAAATGTGTCAATATGACCATAACACAGCTGTTAGGATTATTTTTCTGTTATTAAACCTTTATGTAATAATAACGATGAAAAAAACATTGTCACAAAATTTTAGTCATCTAAAATGAATGAATGCAAAAAAATTTATTCATTTTACACGAGTGAATAAATGCATTATATTCGATGTACAGTATCGTGCCTGTTTCAAGGGTGAAGTGACACTCTGGTCAGTTTTATTAGAAACACTTGGTGATATTCACATCAAACGTTAGAATTGTGGATTAGATTGGTGATTTGTTGGTGATTTGGGGATTTTAGAAATGACTGATCTTATGGGAATATCACACACAATATCCTCTGTAGTTTAAAGAAAAAAAACATCTGTTCTGTTAATAAGAGCAATGGTTTGAGGTGATTTGAATACTCACTCTTTACAAATGCACTAAGCAGAAGAGCATCTCAGAACACAGTACATGCTTGTAAGCAGGTATCTTATTTACATTTTTAGGCGTTTGGCAGACGCCCTTATCCAGAGCGACTTACAGTTTTATCTCTTTATACATCACAACTTGGTGATCGTGGGATTTGAACCTGGGACCTTTTGAACCATAGTCCGTAGTGAATCTCAGGCGTCTGTGGACACCAACACCGGGCAGCTGAAGACATTTCCATTTTTGTTGTTGTTGTTGTTAACATTAACATTTTTTGTTCTTAATTTTCAGCTGTCCAGTTGAAATTCTTGTCTGGTGACCACAGTTGTAAAGAGTGGTTAGTTGAGTAGTTACTGTACTGTACTTTCCTATCAGTTTGCACCGACATAGTTCTTCTTTGAGCTTTCTCATCAACCTCATCTCATTAAAGTTGTTAATTCTAGAGACTCTTTGGCATGAAAATCCCAGGAGATCATCCGTTTCCCAAATACTCCAACCAGTTCACCATGCCACGGTCAAAGTCAGAGATCGGAATGCCTTTGCATGAATGGCTCATTAGGAACCTTTATGCAGTTATCCAATCAAATGGAGAGAACAGAGAGAGAACTAACCCTAACCCTAACCGTTGGCGCTAAAGCATTGTTATTTTCACCAACGCTACAGCAACAGTACAGGATTAAATATTCAGGCAGTAAAGGTGTGCTTGTGATGCTGTCTGTCAGCTCTGCTGATAACTAAAGCCATAAAGGTTTATGGCCTCATCAGACTCAGAGAGAGAGAGAGAGTGAGTGAAGGCTAGATCTACAGCATGACTTACTTTCACAGGACATCCAAGTTGTCTTTTATGACTGTTTGATGTTCTGCCTCTGTTCCGCTGCTTGTAGCTAATCCCAAAACAAACAGAACAGATTAGGAGCGCTGTAAAGATGAATGTAGACCTTGAAACCAAGCACACAGTAAGAGGGGGGAATCATCTTATTAGGCTAATACTAAGATACATTCTATTACTGTTTGATCATTATTCTTGTTCAGGTTTGCGCTTTGTTTTCAGTCGGCGGAAGAGAATATTGTAATTGTAATCACTAAGACTGGATATTTTTTTTCATTAGTATCAATGCTTATTTTTTTAATATTATTTAAATAATCCTCACAGAAACAGCACTGTTCAAATATCTTCAAAATGAACTTACCAACATTTAACCTTTAAAATATATTTTGCATTATTTAATCCAAATAATGGGTATACTGAATTTTAAGCAGTTTCTCACTACAGTTTTTCTGGAAATCCCAGACAATGCTTATGATTAAATTACAAACATGTTGTGTATACTCTATGTAAAATATATCTTTCCTTTTTTCCAACTCACTAGTAATAAAGTGATCAAGTATGTAGTGGACAGATAATCAGATATGTTTTGGATATTTGATGAGGTGATAAGATGTGTGATCACCATGTGTGTACTGGACACACGGTGGTGGCCAGAAGTATTGAGACAAAAGTGAATTTCAATGTTTTAACGACATTCTCAATTTTGTTTGGAATAATGACAATCAAGATGATTACACTATATCCTACAAAAACGATGGCCGGCCCAAGCACCTGCACCATTATGATTTATACCAAACTCGGGCCATAACCTTGAACAAAACATTGAAGCTGCAAAATTGGGATTTTTGATATCTTAAACAGTTTTGTCATGGTGATGCCTTAAGACGAATATATATTTTATAGAGATTAGAGTTTGGCGGCAGAGTTTCTTTTGACATCAGTGGGCATTGTTATGGTCTGACCTATTACCAAACTGTCACTTTTGTCCTTTTTGTATTTCCCCTTTAAATTCATGTGCCCACTGTGCAACAATCTGTCTGGTGCGCCCGGGCTATGATGGCGCAGGTGCTTGGGCCCAATCATCGTTGCTTGCAACTATATTCATAATTATTTGTTATTTATTTTTTTATTGCTATACAACAATCAATATTTAGTATGAAGTCCTCTATCCTTTAAAACCTGCTGGATCTGACTGTGCATAGAGTAAAAAAAAAAACAATGTCTGCAGTACTCTGTCATCACTCGATCAATCCATGCCTGGATTGAGGATCATGTACAGAAATCACTTGAGAATTCCCTAGTTCAATCCCTTTTTGTGCAGAGGTGGAACACACCGTTGTTCCAACAGATTCCAGTTCATGTGAGGCCTATGCCTCCTGTTGTTCCTGACCAATTGAACCAATGTCCTCTCAGCTAAAGGTAACAGTTTGGGTCTTCTTCCATACTTTGGCAAAGTGGCTCCACCTGCTATAACTTGTACTTATGTCAAACTGTTTGAACTTGAATCTTGGAATTTGCAGGTGTTTAGTAAGAGCTTAAAGAGACGTGGAAATCTACTATCCTCTTTCTCAGATCTGGACTGAGCTCCTTGGACGTTCCCATGGTACTGTGTGCTGGTCAATCCAATAAGTGATGTCAAATCATTTTTATGTCGGCACAGAGAAGGTACAAGCTATAGTCCTTTATCAAGTGTTGCTGAATTAAGTGAGCATATGTGATCTTAATTTTGACCTTATGTTGATATTGGAAAAAAACAAATGACCAAAAACCCAAAAGTCCAATACTGACATGATGTTCATGTTCAGAAGGAGTGTATGTAAACTTCTCACTGAAACTATATGTGATGTTTAAGTGTGTAATTTATGATGTTCGTGTGCGTAATTCACAGGTGATCTGATGATCGGGTGTGTGTGATAATTTCACTCGCTGTGGCTCCTCCTCCTACAGCCCATGCAGCATCTGATGTTTATTGCACATTCTGTGCATAAGTACAGTACATAGTTTTACAGATTACCATCTGTTTGGCTATCTGTGTTTTTCACAATCAGATATGTCACTGATTTTATTTATCATAACTTTTTTCACACCATTTTGTGATAAAAAGAGAAAAGCCAGTCAAATGTTTTTGTTAAACTTTATTTTTATTTTTCTCATTTAGTACCAAACAGTATAAGGCAGGGACAAAAAATAAAAAGTGATCCTGGGATAAAAAGTTGAGCCCATAGATAGAACATTTCCTTACACGTAGAACCATCTAGAGGGAACTTTGTTTAATTTTCTCGCACAGAGGACAGGGGTAGCTCAGTGGTTTAAGGTGTTGAAATATTTCTCGGAAGATCACAGGTTCTAATCCCAGCCACACAAAGTTGCCACTGCTGGGCCCTTGAGCAAGGCCCTTAACGATCATCTGCTCATAATAGGATCTGATAAAAGGATAAGGGCATCTGAAAATGTGGTAAATGTATGTGTGTGTGTGTGTGTATATATATATATATATATAGTAACAGGTTCGACCCTAAGTGCACCAGTAGAAGGAGAGGGCACCTACCTAGTGAGCTTCGGAGTTAGTGAGGAGCAATATTAATTTGGGCGCACGCCCATCACAGGCGCACGCCGTGACATTACCCCTCCCTCAGCTCCGAGCTCATAGCCGCCGCTGGCACTGCCGCGTAAGACCCCAACCTCGTTCGGGACTCGACCCAATGTCCGTTCCAGGTGCCCCCGTGCCCGCGTTCTCCTCCCGTGTAACAGGTTCGACCCTAAGTGCACCAGTAGAAGGAGAGGGCGCCTACCTAGTGAGCTTCGGAGTGAGCTTCAGAGCGATATTAATTTGGGCGCACGCCCATCACAGGCGCACGCCATGACAATATATATATACAGTATCTACCATAGTGGCACTTTCAAAAGCACATTTTTCACTTTTTGACCACAAAGTCATCTCAGGTGCCCCGAGGATGCCAGTGATCCTATCTCGCCCTTATTTGTTATTTATTACAGGACAATTTAAATCAATTAAAGTGTTATAAGGACATTTTATATAGTTTGTTTTATGAATATTTGAATATTATCTGTTGCTCTGACCACTGTATTATTTCTGTGTATAGGAGGTGAACAAAAGACATGCGCATGAGTGTTTAGTGAATGTGTGGGTGTGGTCGAACTAAGCTCTTCCTTCCATGTGAACTAACATGACCTTAATGAATCAGGGATCAGTAAAATCCCTAACACTGTGTCGTCTCTTAAAGAAATAAAAGCCTAAACTCATTTTATATGTATTATATTATACAAAACCATAATACTTTATTTAATGATTCTAATTTGTAAACCAACCTGGGTATATGCAGAAAATATAGCATAGTGCCTCAGAAATTAGGATGCTCATTCTGTTTTTGTTAAAATACAGTAAAATAGATTATACAAAAATATTGATTTAACAAAGAAACAAAATATGTTGCTTTTTTTCCTAAACCTAAAGTACAAAGTAATAACCATTAAAAAAAAAACATTATGTTAAAGTAAAATAATTGCAAAAATGTTGACCTCTAGTTGGTCTGATCCATTGAAAGGATAAGACAAGATAATAAGTTGGCCTCAGGAAATGTACATCAATAATTATTTAAAATAGGTCTCTTTTGGCTGATGACGTTTATCCTAATGCATGACAAGGAGAATCATATACAAATTAATTGCATTTAAAAAGAGAGTTTTTTATAGTTTTACATAAAAAGGTTTAAAGAGTATCTTAGAGCAAGACACCAAAAAGTTTTAGCGTGTAACTTTTCCTTAAATTAAGTATTTGGAGGTTAAAGGCGCTTTAAAACACATTAGCTAAACCAATCTGGCATTTAAATTCACAAACCTCCATCAACCAAATGAGAGATCATGTCATGTATCATCATGGATCAGTGGCAGAGGTGATAGAAGTACCAAAATTATTTCTTAGGCAACAGTGCAATGATACATCTTTCTCCTGATATCTAGCATGAGAATACACCCGACCATACACACTATCTGAAAACTGAAAGCAAGTTGCCACAACACAAAGCGCCTTGATAAATACAAAGTAGCATTTTCACTGTGACATCTGTTAAAGTTAAGAATTTAGATCAAAGCTGGCTGCTGCTAAAAAAAAAGTCACTTTGTGCTTTGTGAATATGTATAAAGAGATTTAGTAGTGGGTAAATAAAAAGAGTAGATATTTTGTTTGACAATTAGGTAAGTTAAAAGTATAAAACAAAGAAAAACAAGAATGAAGATTGTCATTGACTACATTTGGACGTTTGATTACGTTTCCCATAATTCACCCACTATTGCCCATATGTGCATATAAAGTGACTGCGGTTGACATCACCACTTGGCCTTGATTCTGTTTTCTAGGCTGTTGCCATTTTATTAATTCAACCTTATCAGTAGCTTGGTGTCTAC
>JAOVVB010176693.1:0-11328 GCA_028570985.1 Heterobranchus longifilis | reverse complement strand
TTGCCGTATTTTTTACAGAATTATTCTGGCAACCCCAGCTGCCAGAATTATTCCGTAAAAACAACGGGATTTTTTTTACAGTGTACATTTCTTAGCTTCCCTGTCCTCCTGTCTGCTTCTCCTTACTGGGGGTAATACACTATGGATGGATATATAGATATCATACAACCTCACTTCAAAAAATCTGAACTATCTCTTTAAAGCTGCAATGAATTAAGATATAATTGTTTTATCATCTGTATGGTGCAGTGACAAATCACACTAAGAACATGTCATTTACCGTGTTAAAGTAAATAATGTGTTTACTGTGGTTTCGCACTTATAGACACTGTTCATGCAGTGTTAAGGCAAGCAAGCTTTGTTCAAGGTCATCGATGATAGCTGAGAGGCGAGCGCATTCATAATTAACTCTTACCCACATTTTACTGGCCATGCTGGGATTTGACCTCACTGTCTCTGTAACTACCAGGCCATCGCTGCTTCTTAGAAACCAGAAGACATAAGAACTTAAGTAGATTAACATTGCCATATTGATGTATTCAATCTTTTCTTATTTGTGTCCACTGTGAAGCAAACTCCTCAGGCATACAACATTAGTTCAATACTGCATTAGTCAAAAGATTAGTGCATTGGTATTTGTAGCACAGCAACTGAAATCATGGTGATTAAGGCTTTAGTAACTGCCCCAAGTAGAGGACTTAAAGCTGCAAAAAAAACTGTTTTGGTTTGGGGTTTTTTTGCAATTTGGGGACAGCGGAAACAAGCTGTGAACACAACATTGACATATCATCACCTTCTAAGTTGATATGGGGGAACTTGTTAGCAAACAGCTGCTTATTTAGCCTACACATCCAGCATTTACAGGGAACATTAACATTCTTTTGGAGCCGTGTTTCTGGCCACCTGCTGAATTTAAGTCCAATATTCACTCTCAGTTTTTGTTCTCTACCAACTCCTGAGGGAAATACCTGGTTCTTTAGCTGCTAAATGCTCCACTATGTTCACCATATCGTTGCTAACTTGTCTGCTGTTTGGTGCTGAAAAGGTAGCAGGTTGTGTAGAGTATTTTGTCTCTGAAAACAGCTGCCTGCTGCGGCCAAAAATGAGGCAAGGGCATGATCTGAAGTCTATACAAAACAAAATACTTGATGGTAGGGCAGAGACTGTGCATTATAGAAAGGGGGTATGTTTTGTGGTAGGTTGAAAATGCTGGTTATTAAATAAAATTAAACACTTGATGGTAAGGCGATATCTGCGCATTATCAAGAGGGGACACATTTTGTGGTCTCGTTTTGTGGCAGGTTGAAAATACAGTCTGAAAGAATTTGTATCCCACTATAACTTTTACTAGGAAAGGAGAAACTTCTCTATATTCACCAAGGTTATTAGTTACAATCTGAAATATATACAGAATAAAATAGTTGATGGTAGGGCATCAATCGTGCATTATAGAAAGGGGGTATGTTTTGTGGTCTCGTTTTATGGCAGGTTGAAAATGGAGGCTGAAAGAATTTGTATCCCTCTATAACTTTTGCTGGGAAAGAAGACATTTACATATTCACCAAGGTTATTAAAAGTTAACGATAACTACCGATAACTATAAATATATAGCATTAAAAATAATTCTAACTCAAGTGGATGGCGGAGACCACACCACATCTATAATACAGTGGCATCAGTGTGGATGCTCACATTGTTATCATTATAGTTATCATTATAGTTATAGTTCTTGGTGTGAGCATGATCTGTATGAGAGCGGTGACAGTGAACCAAAACAGTAAAGTTGCAGTCGAACAGCGTAACAATAAGTTACTGAAACTCGCTATAAAGCTCCGTAAAGCCGAGGGCAGCTGCAGATTCAGGTGATTATTATCAGTATACAGGTTCATCCCTGTAAGAGCGATCCCTTTCACACTGTCACATTATTTTCACATCGTCAGTTGATATAAAAAATATTGATTATAGTAGTCGCTTTAAGTAACTCGCCAAGCAGAGGACTTCATCACACAAATGAAGTCACTGACAGCTACACTGAATGCTGCGATGAATATCAGATGGTTTTCTTTGACAGTGATCTCAGCTTTGATACAAATATCACACATACAACTAAAAGTGCCTTTAATCACATGGAATACCCCCCCCCCCAGATCTAATGGAAGCTGGTCTAAGATCTTTTTTGTAAAACTGTCATTTAATTTCTCTCACTTCATTTGATCTTCACTTTCATTTGCTTATTCTCTGTCCTCTGTATTCATGACTTTTTCTGTACTCTGTACTGTATATATTTCATGATACTCTATTTGTATGAACTGCATAAATGAAGGTTAATTTGGGGGAAAAAAACGCAGTGGATGAAATGGCAAATTTGATTATGTCACACTTCATGACATTTACACAAAATAAATGGAAATATGGTATCACATGGTAGCTAGACGTCCTCAGTGCCCACACAGAAAACAGAAAAACACTTAAAGAGCATAATCCTCGTTCCGTAAGCTATTTAATACTAAATCTCCTATTAGTATTCCAGCTCCGGTCTGTTCTGTCCAATGTCTACTTCACACCCATTGTTCAAAATAATATACTCGTTTCAAAGCAAAGCCATACATCTTCAAAGGAAGATATATGGAAATGTGTTTTCTAATAAACATCATCATTCTGCATCTAATGCAAATCATTGCCACAGTGGTAAACACTATATAGGAGTCCACTGAGTTTATTTGTGGGTCTCTTTCATTCTGTGAGTCGGCACAGCGGACATGGAAACACCTGTAACTTCTAGACATATGTGGATTTGAAAGGAAGTTATACTTAAGTTTGTACAAGGAATCTCTTTCACGTTTGATAAGTAAACATCAAAAAAAGAAACGCCAAACCACTGCTCTTTGCTTCAGAGGGAATCAAAGACGATTGCAGCTTTCAAGCAGATCAAGCTACTGCAGAAGTAACTTTAATGAAAGGCTACTCCGAGCTCTGCAAGCAGACAAAAGCAGAATATGTCTTCAATCGCTATTTGTCAAGACAAAGTTAAGAAACGCTGTGAAATCTGATGCAGGGAATGTTAAATTGTTTGTGCATGAGAGGATTGCAGAGAAGAAGAGAGATGTTCCACAGCTGAGTAATTGTAGTTGTTGCCCTGTGTCATCTGTTGTTGTTTCAGTATGAGAGGTATTTGTTAAGCTTGAATGCTCCCGGACAAGCAGGGATGATATACATTGTGTTTGCCAAAGCAAATGGGGGGGGGGTCTGTGTGACTGTGTATGTAGAGCTGCAAAGATTAATCAATAAGTTGTCAACTATTAAATTAATCTCCACCTTGTTTTTTATAAGCGATTTATCGGTTTGAGTAATTGTTTAAGAAAAAAAGTCAAAATTCTCTGATTACAGCTTCTTAAATGTGGATCTTTTCTGGTTTCTTTACTCCGCTGTGACAGTAAACTGAATATCTTTGAGTTGTGGACAAAACAAAACATTTGAGGACATCATCTTGGGCTTTTTCGACATTTTTCCCCACCATCTGACATTTTATAGACAAAACAACTAATCGATTAATCCAGAAAATGATCGACAGATTATGAAAATAGTTGCAGCTATAAAAAATGTAATGATAAGATATAAGATGAAACCTGTTGGAGAGTGCCGGGCCGCTGCGTCTGTGCGCACCGCCATCCATCAATGAATGAGAGTACAACAGACATTTCAAATCAACATAGCAGGATGATCACAGCGGACATTTTTATGTGTACCGTTGTCATTGCAAAGAACTGTGGCCGTTGTAGCGGGATAACTCATTCTATTTCTATGGTGAATGCAGTGCTGAGCGCCATTTTCTGTTTAAACTAGTCAAGTGACCACGGCAAACTTTTTTTTTTTAACTGTAAAGTGCTTTGAGAGTGCACTATTCGTGGTGAATTTGCACTTTAATAAAATTTGATTTGATTTAATGTCCGTTCTACTCTCATTCTATTTCTATAATTGCAGCTCATACCCGCACCACGGCTGAAATCAGCGCACGCAAGGCTTTTGCGAATTTGACATCACTATCTAATTTCCAGCTCGATTTGATTTTAGAAATGATCCTGTTACAATGAAAACACATGCAAGCACTTCAGGCCTAACTAAACGAAATTAGAAATTATCAGAATATGGATGCATATCCCCGGTGTGTTGTTCAGTCACTAAAAATGTAATCCAAACCATAAAATTAAACCAAAGTTAACATGTAATTCTGTTCTACCCTCCCCCCCTCGCACACACACACACACACACACACACACACACACACACACACACACACACCTAGTGCAGCTCTTTCAGCTTGTCCAGCTGTGATTCAGTGCAGGTCTCGCTGTGTTTATTACATCCCTGCATTATATGTGGCAAGTGTATTGATGCAATCACAGTTGCCTCTGATGGCTGTGTCATATCTGACAGTGCACCTCAGCTGTTTTAAAGCCACATCAACATGACTGATGGCTGGCAGCGGTCTGACCCACACACCCCTAGTGGTGGTTACATTTCTCTTTTTTTTTCTTTTTTTTTTTTTGTTATAACAAACAAAGCACCCCGTCTCTGCAAGATGGATTTGAAATCACACAGCACCTCCTACTGTTTGAAAAACAACATATCACTCTGACACAGGAGCAGATGGACCGCAGCAAGCAAGTCATACAGTAAAGCTTTTATATGGTTAAGTGATTGATTTACAGGGTGCCGTTATGTAGAAACTCCCATAGAGTTGCTTTTGCATGGGTGAAAGAGTAAACAATAATAGGCCATAATATTCTTATATAGCTTGCTTCAAAGTTATGTTTCCCTGTCAAAAGATTTCCCTCGAGGTTAGGGGTCTAATATGGTTTTATTTGCTCTCACTGCACTGGGTCCGGGTTGTAGTAATCATACCAGATAATTGCATCCCTTTTGTCTCAATAAGTGATCCTGTAAGTGCTTAAAATATGCTGAAACTCAGCAGCTCCCTAAGTCACAATTCTCATCATCCATTTGGGAAATAAAACACTAATAACAATAACAAATATCTACTTATTTACTTTATGTAGCATCTCGGTTCTCTTTCGACTCCAAGCCAAGAGATGAAAATGTCACCATCAGACAGACAAAGCAACTAAATGTAACCGCTTACAGAGACAGTAGTAAAAATGTCAAGCAGTGATGAATAGAGGCCTTTTATTCACACACACAAATATGAGTTCACATCCATCCTCTTGCCGTGAATGAGAGGCACCTGAGAAACAACTGAGATAATTTGTGAAATAAATGGAGATGTCACGCTCAAATTACCCACACGTTCCCTCCTTCACACAGGAAGCAGTGGGAGCTGTCGAGATGTCTCCCCTCAATGTCTTTAAATTAATGAGCCGCTTTGTCAAGTGAAAATTCATCACTTTTTTTTGCCTGGTGTGAAAAGGACTGATTCGCGTCATTCTGTTTCTTTAATGTTTCACGTGTCTCAAAGGGAAAGAACGTCAGCCACTTGGACATTATATTGCTACTGATGCATAATTTACAATAATATTACAATCCAGACCCTGTGTAGGATAAGATGGGATAATGATGAATAATATTACAAAACATACATCCACCAATATGCCTCATTTTTTTCCTTTTTTTTTTAAACTTGTGATGGTGAAATAATTGCAATATCAAGATGAATACACAAGATGGCGCTATGTGAGAGAAGTTACTGATCTCATTCACACCACAAAAGAAAATGCCAAGAGCTTCATTTTACATTTGCACCACTGACTTTCATTAAGGCAATAATTTTATTTTTTTTGCCTTGTAAATTTTAAAATTCTGGTCAAGATTTTTATTAGAACTGCATGTTTTGTTGGCCTGCAGCCAAACAGTAAAACCTGTGACAATTTCTCAGAAGGTCTGGGGTATTTGACTTGCAGTTAACTGGAGTTTAAACGGGTATATAGTAAATATATTCCCCAGGGCTATAAATGCTGTGGTGTGTGTGACATTGGTTTATGCTACATACATATGCTACATATACTAATACATATAAATATTTAAAAATATATATAGAGAGAAAATATAGTAAATTAAGTGCATAAAGCAGCCGTGATGTTTTGTAAAAAGTAAAATAAATAAATAAAAAGTAAAATAAAATAAAGTGCAAATGAAGAGTTCATTTGGATTTTTTTTAAAGCAATTCTAAAAATGAATAAACCGAGATTGATTGATTTGATTGAATGAATGCACAATAATAATAATAATAATAATAATAATAATAATAATAATAATAATAATAAAACATTATTTATGACCAATTTATTACCAATTTGACTAATATTTCCTTAATTTATCTTAGTAATATAAAAATAAAATGGAGCTCTGTTTTCGCAAATGAACCCTTCAAATGGACACCACAGTAGGTTTCCAATTTCTCCACTATAACACCCACTATAATTGAGACAAGGTAATGCCGCACATTTGTGCACAGTCTGATTGATTCAGCAAATGTATAATTTCCCCGGTCATGCTTTGATTTCACGCCGCGCAGAGGCTCAGTGATCCTGGATGTGTCAATCCGCGGAGCGACGCACTGGGAGGAGAAGCTGCGCTCCCGGCAGAGGTCCTGTGGGGACAGCAGGATCTCAGCACACCGACGGAGGCGCGGATACAAACATACAGTCATACATACAAACATACAAGCATACAAACATACAAACACAACATACTGGAGCCTCGAAGGTAACTGAGCCAAAAGGACGTTTTTACCCAGAGAGCACTCGGTTCTCTCCCACCACGAGCTGCCTCGGTTTACGGTGATCGGGGGTGAGCGGGGTGGTCGCCGCCTGCATCTCTCAGTGCGTGTGTATGTGCGCGCGCGCGCGCGCGTGTCTCTACCCTCCTCAGCTCACGCACAGGCGCCCTGCACTCCAGTCTGCTGACACACCGGGAGGACAGTCCGCACTACACGTCCGCGTCATTGGACTCTATGTGGATACAAAGCCCGGTCACACACATCCATGGGGATACTTTAGTGGCAGCCTGCGACCTTTTACATGAAAACAGGTAAGTGTGACTTATAGATTATTTGGAAAAAGGCACATTTTGGACAGCATGTTCCCAATTCTCCAACTTGAAAGAGCTCTTATCCAATAGGAGACATTGTTGATCGCTATCCACTGTCATTACACCTAACAGAGAGGCATGTATTTATAAACTCTTAGTGAGCAGTCACCGAATTAAAGCTAGAATCAGACCTTTTTAACTATTGACATTCTTACTGTCCTTTTAAATCACAACACTCTGCTATGTTTTTACTTCTAGCCTATGAGCAGAGTAGACTATAAGCTGAAATTCTATCCTGAATGACCAGATTCATTCGCTGGAGCTGAATTAATGAAGCCATAAAGTGACTGGGTTGTTAAATCCAGCATATGGCACAAAGTCGCCAGATGAGCAGGGGGACACAGTAAGACCGAGGAGAGACAATTGGTCTCTTGTGTGTTGACGGTTTTATGATAATGAAAGTGGACCCCGTTTGGCCAGGCCAGTCCAGTGAACACAAAGATCATTCTCAACAAGTCCGGTACTGTGGGCGCCTGCTTGGTGCTGAGGCAGCGAGTGTGTGTGACAGCACCATTATTCACCAACATGCCTAATTGCATTACACAGGGATAGAAAAACTGTCTTGTTAAGCTGACCCAAATGAAAACCAAAAACCTGGTGCAGATGGTATTTGGCTGGACATGTGTTAGATTTAAGACTCACATTTGGCAAAGTGCAGTTTAGTTGTTGTACATGAATACACTCTAACAGTTTATTGGTCCATACAGTTTCCAGATATTTCCAGCTTTGTTCGCCAGACATTCACAGCCAGTAAACACAAGTCGTTTGAAGGATTATTTTCATTTAGCACAGAGGGTACAAACAGGTTTGTCAACATCTTAATTAAACTACAAATGAGTCTTGATGTTTCTCTAAAATTGTAACAGCTGGAATGAAACCGTGTCCACTGTTTCCACTTCCAGTTTGCATATTATGGCCTAAATGTATCCACTTTTGGGCCCATATGAAATTCAAGAGACGGATCATCTTTAGACTCTTCACTACAACAAAATCAATAAAAAAAGCAGCTGATAGTGGACCAGCTGATTGATTCAGGAAATCATGCTCCCTGCTGCCTGGAGATGCTCATGAATCTTGCATGTGCACCACTCAAACAAACATGGGGAGAAATAGGACACAATTGCACATCACTTACTGTAGGATGCAAGCCGTTTGTGGGAGAATTCATTTAGGTGTAATGCATTATATGACTATTTTACTGAAGAAGTAGGAGAACATGATTCAGATTTATCTTCCCAAACACATAACAGAGATCAATAAATAGTAGAATTGTATTCTGTGCATCTGCGTGAGAGCAAATACACTTTTTATTCCTGTAAAGGGAATAGGGCAAACATACAATGTGGCTGATGTGAGAGGCACAAATATCTTATGGAGGAACTCCGGGTGGGCGGGGAGCACAAAGACAGACCATCATGTATTGCTGCTGACTCTCTGTCCAAATGCAATTCCTTAATGCACTCTGAGAGACGGAGATCTAATAAGAAGTGGAAGAGCATCTTCAATAATGAAACCCCACCTGCATCTCTGCTGCAGAGTGAGGGCTGGGGCCGAGAGGCTTCATAAATAACAGAAGCCAGACCTGACACGTGCTGCTCCAACGTCTGGGAACTGCCAATAATCCCTCTCATCTACTAAAATGCTGTTCTTGCAGACTGAAGGGGGGGGGCAGGGGGTGGACCAGGCACAATGCTTAGTTTTAGTTTGCAGTCATCAAGTAAATGCAGCCCAGTGCAGCAGCTTTACTCTATTAAACAGTTCTGCAGAGAGACATCACAGATATTCAGTCACTTTTTACTGACAAGGAGAAGAAGAGCTGTTAACAACACAGGGGGAGCAGAACTGTTTCCATTGACAAAACGTCTTGAAACATATTTTATTCTCTTGATTACATAAGTCCAGGATTTTCCAGACCATTAAAAGGCTTATAAGGCTTGTTTATTATCTGCTCTAGCTTTTCCAATTTTTTGTACACGGATATAGCAATCATGGTGGTCCAAAATGATGTGTAATTACATCATTTTAATTAGAAAACATAAAATGTTCTTGGGGGAGTGCCCCCAAACCCCCCACCAAATATGCGCGCCTAAGTCTTCCACAAACTTAGGGAAAACACTGAAGTCATGTCAATATCAAATTAGTCCTAAATTGTTTTCTGTTCTTCATCTACACCATGTCGATTTAAAATAAAATCCTAGTGCTTTTGGACTCTTCTGTTTTACGAGGCAAGTCGGTATCATCGTCTTCACTCAGGCGTTAATTTAGATGTTGTTGTCGCGGGAGCGTTGTTGTCATACAAATTAATTTCCTCTCCAATATTTGAGACAAATCCCCTGTAGCAATTAACCTGCATTTGAGCAATTAACCTGTGCTTGTCGCTATCTAATAACTACAGACTCTCGAGGCTCAACTCCCTCATTTCCAGCTTTGCTGATTGCAATAGACGTCAGTTTATTATCCCAGTTTTATCCTGAAGTAGTCTGTGCTGTACAAGAGAGGAAACAAAATCACATGGATACGATTTGTGACGCTTCCATGCAAATAAACAGTGTCGATTCTTTTGTTTTGGACCTTCTTCTTGTTCTGCTTATGAAGAGAGCCTTTCTTCTGAAGCAGAATGTGACCCTTGCTGCCGTTCTTAAGACTGACCCAGTGTTTGACAGAGCCGCGGGCTGTCCCCGCTATGAAAAGATAGCTCTGTGTTGAGCTCCAAAGATTGACCCAGCAGGCCCCGTGACTCTCCTGTTGTGTCTCGCAAAAGAGTCTCATGAGCGTGATTTATTTAGTTCAGAAGTTACCCTCAAAGAGCGGCTTTCATGGCACCTATACTGTAAAAGTGATTCAAGAAATATGTGTGTGTGTGTGTATAAGTACGCGACTCCAGTGAGTAAGTGCTGTATATCAAGCGAATAAGCTAAAAGACTGCCTTCGTGACAGTAATCCGCTTTGCTCTACAGTATACTAAATGGAGGTTTTCTTTCAATTGGCCATCTGCATCAGTGTGTGCGTGTGTGTGTGTGTGTGTGTGTGTCTGTTTTTGTATTGCGACCAAGAAGGAGAGAAGCCTTTTATCCCCCTCTTCAGCTGCCGAGTGCCTGAAATATTTAACAGGGACTGCACTATTTTTGGGTTTGTGCTCGGTTTGTTGAGGAGCTTATGTAATATGTAGTTTCAGCTCGACGTGCACGGGTGCTGTTGTATTCCAAATAACACACCGGCGGCTCGGCTGACTTAAGCGTAGTGATGCTATAAACAATGCAACCATACTGTACGTACGGCACAATGAAGGATACTATACAGTGAATCGCTGCAAGGATTCCTGCACCATCTGCGATTCATTTAATTGCCGTTTTTAATACAGCATCTTGTACGTCAAAGGGAAGCAGGACCAGCGCACACGTTCTCAGGTTACTTGTTTCTCTGAGATATCGATCAACTCGTCTCTCTTCCCTCCAACTGTCCCCATCTCTCCCCCTTTCTTTCTCAATTTGTCTCCCTTCTCTCCCTCTCCTCTCCTCTCCTCCGAGGTGTCGGATTCTCTGACTCATGCCCTGGTGTGGAGGATGGGGGGAAAGCAGGGATGAAAGAGAAGAGAGGAAAGTCATTTTGCAGATAGAGAGAGTGACCTTCATCCAGCAAGAGGGATGGGATAAAAGCTAGAGTTAATACCCTGCCAAAGTGTATTCTCCCCCATGCCAAAAAAACCATTCAGAATGATATATGGTCCTAATAGAAGCTCTCTAATAATAAGAAGCATGCCATTGTAAGTCAAGGCAAGGCAAATGACCAGAAAATTCCAGTGTTGAGTCCAGAGGGATAAACACTCTGGAGAAGTCAAACTGCATAATCGAATGAAAACAGCACAGCAGCACGTGACGTACAAAGCCAAGTCGAGATTTTACCAAAGTTACTATAGTTTGCAAAATAGACTGTATAAAATATGGACATGAAGTAGTCTCCATGACTTCACCCATAGGTTTCTGAAGAGCAAAAATGAAGCTCAATGTGGGTGGCTCCGGCTGTCGCCATCTTGGCTGTGCCTGACTCCGCCTAACTCCCGACTAATGCAAAACTGGGCAAAGAGGTGGAGCGTGGATGAATTGGAGGAAGGCCGAATAAAGCCTACAGTCTATGCTAGCCACCTGTCACTCAAAGCAGCCATTCCCTTAATTAGGCATAACTTTAAGCCTTAATATAATTTAAACAGGTGAGTTATATAAAAAT
>JAOVVB010176692.1:0-25259 GCA_028570985.1 Heterobranchus longifilis | reverse complement strand
ACATCCCCTGCTTTATCATCTATTTTCTTCTTAATGGGACCATAATTTACAAAATGAACATTGTTCTGTATTGAAGAAGACTTGAAACTAGCGATTGAGACCATAAACTCATTATGAAACCGTTTACTGAGGTAATAAATCAAGTGAAAAGTAGGCTAACTTTCCCATAGACTTGTATTGACCGGGAGGCTTTTTGCAACCGCTGGTATCGCCTCCTGCTGGCCATAGGACAGAATGCAAGTTTTAAGGCACTTGCACATTGCACGGGTCTTCAGACCCGGAAGCTTTTTCCATTTTTTTTTTTTTTTTTTACTGTCTACGGATTTAACCCCTAAAAATCAGCTCAATCTTAAACATCTACAGCAGTGAAATGCAACATAAATATTAATGCAGCAGTAGCCTAATATGAATCCAGAAACATCATATATAATAGTAAATCACTGACAGGGAACACTTTACTACATTGAGTACTTTTACTTTTCATACTTTAAGTAAATTTAGCTGAGACTTTTACGAGTAGTGGAGTATTTTCACAGTGTGGTATGAGTACTTTTACTTGAGTAAAGGATCTGACTGCTGTGAATCTCTGAGCGGAGACCACCTGGACACTTTGCTGATATAACGGTTAATTAGCTGCCAGTGCACCGTTACACGTTTAATATGCATGTATCAACAGGTAAAGTGCGTGACAGGTATTAATGAACAGTTAACGTTACTTCAACTGCAGACATACTCTGTCAGGTATCAACTTTATAGTCATTCATACCGTGTGTGAGGAATAATCCGTCCATGTGTGCGTGTTTTCAAACATGAAGCCGCTGTCACATTCAAAGACAGTCTGGATGCTGTCGGCGCGACAAAATGCTCTCGCGCTAACGTTATTTTCCCCTCAAAAATATAAATCAAACACACCGGACAGAAGTAGTTACGACCACCTGCGGCGAACCGCTGTCTTTCGTGTTAAAACGACACACAGATGATGTGTTAGAAAGTGAAAGCCGCCCCGCCAGCAGCTGAAAACGGTCCAAGCCAGCGCGTCTCAATATCAACATAAACATGCTCGTGCAAGCTTTGGCGCTCGCGGATTCAATAAAGTTGCCGCTGTGTGTGATCGATAAACATTAAAATCTGACAACATCTCAGCCCCCCGAGGCTTAAAATCACTGCCGCGCGGTGTGACTTGACAATAAAACGCTCGGTAACCGAGTAAAATTATAATGATTTCAGGCTGCGCCTTACCTTCAGTTCCGCACTCTCCGCCATCTTGTATTTCTTTGCGCAGGCGTGGTGAGGTGCTGTCACATGACTGGGACGCGCAGAGCTGCTGCGTGAACGCGCACACAGAGACGGGGGTGCGTTCAGGAACACAAATGATGGGAGGAAAAAACAGTTGTTGAATTTTGTTTCGTGTTACAGAAATAATAATAATAATAATAATAATAATAATAATAATAATAATAATAATAATAATAATAATAATAATAATACATTACATACATTTTTAATTGTATAGCAATTTTCAAAACAAAGTTAAAAGTTCTTCACATGGCAATAAAAGCAAGATAAATTAATCAAAAATAAAAAGAATAAAATGGGTATTAAAACAGAGCAGCGCAACAACAAAAAATGTCAGTAACAAAATAGAAGAGAAGAGAAGCAAAAGTAGAAAACAACAAAAAGCTTAATCTTAATGTACAGTCCACTCACGAGCTGTTTTCTTTTGTATTACTACATTTCAGTTAACTGAAACTAACTGAACCATTAGTCAAACTGACTACAAACACACTTTAAAACATTGAGGAGGATTCTCCAGACTCTCAGACTCTCCATCTAATTTTCCTTTCGTTTCTCTGTTTACAAAAGCAGCTATGTACTGTACTGTACTGTAGATTTTCAAACATTAACATCCAAGTCTCATGATTATTGAAGTGATTCTATAACACTCGTTTTTTTATGTTAAAAAGAAAAAGAAAAAAGAAAGACTTGATATCTTGTTTACCATCTTAAAAAACGCTGCCATCAGTGCCACACCTCAACATGCTCGGCTCATGTTGCCCATGCCAGGCTGAATAAAGTGCCAGCAAGTTGAAGACACATCTGGTCCAGATCAGTGTGCTGTGTGGGTTAAATCATTCTTCACCAACAACAATTTAAATCTATTCTTCCACCCAGCCCATAATAACTACAGTACTGGCAATCTGAAATCAATACTCTCTGGAAGATTAGAATAAATCAGACAAATTTGCAATGGATCCACTGTTCTTCACTTAGTTCTAATGGAAAAAAGCCCTATATAAATAATGCACATAAATAATGCATTTGTTTTAGGCTTGTACAAAAATGCACTCAATTGTACACTTTGCTTGTATTCACTGTAATCACTCTGCAGCTTTAACACGTACTGTATCTGTACTGAATTCTGTTTGTGCTGCTCAAAGCTACATTTTAAAAATCTCTTTCCAGAAACAGTGTCCAGTCGAGACAGTCTTCAACAGAACTACTGAAAAAATACTGAAACTTCTGAGACTGTCAACAGGGACATTGTTCCTGGAAAGAGAAGTTGTTTTCAGTCTGCACATATACAATTTCCAATCACCTCTATTGTATTGGATGGTGAATAATATCTGAAAACATGCACAAATGAAACCAAAACTATCTGCATGGGTAAATGCCATAGAATATCTTTTTTTTGTAATTTGGATGAGGTGATCCTTTAATAGCCCTGTTGCACCACATTCCTTTGTGTCTTTCTTTTGTATTAAGGATGTGAACAACCCTGATTCAATGGCACGGTTACATTGTAAGGCCTTCCCGTTACCAGAGAGCTAATCCTGTTACACCGGAACCAGGAGCCACAATGTACCTCATTCACATGGCATGTTTGACGCTATGAGACATTTATTTCTTATCACAGACGCCACGAAAGAAGACCAGCGACACTTATATTATTGCTAAATTACAGTGATTTCTCACAAATATGCCAAAGCCACAAAAACAAATATTGAATCCTGATGTATATTAGTGCATCTAATTTATTTGAGGTGGTTAAATCCCCCTCTCTGTTACCAGAGTTTAAAATTCACTGAATTCAAAATGGTCTTAAACCTAAATAAGTATTCATAGATTCTGAGCAGGATAAGGAGGAATATGAGAATTACATATTCATGGTTTTCAAGATGCAATTATCGCACTTCATCTCAAGTACTTCCAATAAGTGTCCCTGTGAACCTGAAACATTTTTTTAAAACAATAATTTAAGGGAGAGAGAGGCAGACATGAAGCAATTTTGAACATTTGTTAAGAAACATTCTGGTTTTGAGCATATTTCTTTGACCAACTGAAATATATATTTATTTGTATAACATCTATACTGTATGTGAGATCCATGTGAATCTGCACAATGCATAATCCTGCATACTGTTCATCTGGTCAGGGGTGTGCAGGGTAGAATTAAAGAGCCACTCTTGTGAGAATCAAGTTTTTAACCATGTTAACATGTCTATATTGTGTTTTCTATTTGCTACAAGACATATCATGAGTGGAATGAACAGTCAACAGCATGGCTGAGAATTTCTACAGTGTGCCAACAACAGTCTCAAAAATCCAGAGTCAGACAGCCAGGTTTTATGACATCACATGTCTAAAGAACCAATCAAGTAACTTGTGGCTGCATGGGCCATTCTACTAGTGTAACTATGGCAGCAGTGGTGGGCGGGACTTGAGGGACTTTTTTTTTTAATGTATTTATTTATTTATTTTTGTGGGAAAACCACATAAAAAAAATATTAATCATAGCAGAGTATTTTGCATACTTTAAAACATGGAGGAGCACTTTAATACGATCTGTGCCTGCCATCTAAACTAACAAAAAAGCTATATTTTGAAAAATGTAATATGATTTGAGCAGAAGAATGGCGTGCAGAGCAATTAACCTGGTGAGGAGAACGAGCTTCAAACTCCAAAGTCAGGTGTTATCAGACCTGCTCAGGTGACCCTGACCTTTGACCTTTGAATTTCCCAGAAACGGCAACCAGAGTATCACACATGCAAGCATGTTTTATTTTCTTGAGTGGATCATATGTTCATGTAATTTAATACCAGCTGTATTCTTAACTTGAATTGCTTAAACCCGTGCAGTGCCCGTTTGGAACGGGCCGATTGCTGCTTGTAGCGTTCTCGAGCACCGCTCATCGACACTGCAGTCCCCTGGGACCTCAGCAACACACCCGCCAAGTGTGAAGTCGATCGGACAAAAGTTTTTTGAGATACGCGAAGGACAGTCAAACATGCATACTACACACAGACAGACAGAGATTCCTTCCTTTATAGCTAGATGATGCTGCTACAGCGCCACCTATTGGCCAAATAGTACCTTGTCATGGCCATAGAGACCATATCTACACATGTCGAGCAAATGTGGTTGCAATAACAGTGTTATAAAGATACAACTTTTTTTTCTTTTTTTTTTTTTTTAAATATATAAGCCCTGCTCAGAGCATTTGAGCAAACATTGAGAACCAGCTACAGCAAAACTGTATGCAACATCAAAACTCTGAAAAAAAAAAGTTTTGTAAGAGTAGCAGCAAAAAACCCAGATTTGGCCCCAATTCGAAATGGCGGAAAATCCAGGAGATAAATAATTTAGTTTCTGAGCCGTATGGTTCAAAAGTTACAGGCTAAAATGTAAAGTTTGTTGTTATAGTGCTACCATCTGGCACAATTTCACCAAATTCGACACGGCATGCCCCTGGTTACCCAGCAATGCACCCGCCAAGTGTGAAGTAGATCGGGTGAATGTTTCTCGAGATACGCGAAAAACGGACAGCCACACAGACAGATTCCTTGCTTTATAATTAGATTTTAAAGTTTAATATTTAAAATCTTCCAAATACAAAAACTGTGTTCAAACTGGGGGAGTAGATGAGCTTATCATGTGGCTCTGATTTAGAATCAAAACTACAAATAAAACCTCACCTTTATTTATTTATTTTACATTATTCTCATAAATAAGTTGGCAAAAAAGCTTTACATGAACATTCTGCTATCACCAAGGTTATCATGATAATTATATCAAAAGGAATGATTTCCTAAATACTTGTGATGAGCTGAACTGTCTGCTGTGCTCCTAATTAAAAAAAACAAAAGTTTTCTCAAAGCTGCATGCCTACAATGAAAAGCTGAGTTCACGACCCCCCAAACATGAAAGCATGAGTGCTTCCTTTAAAAATTTAGAGAGCAAGATGATCAAAAGCACTGAATACACACAACTTTTTCTTTTTTTTGATTGGCTCCAATGAGGTTTATGGAAACTTATATTTTACACATCAAGGTCAGTTTATGACGGGGAGGACTACTCAGCTCTGGAGGAAGGTTGCCAAAGTCTGAAAAAATAACCCCTCAGTTTGAGACGACTATTTTTAAAACAGAAAGCATGTGTTATAAATATAGACTGTATATAATGGTTACACACTGAGGGCTTGAAGTGCCTGATAGGGTCGAACAAAAAGATGTTGCATCATGGGAAGTGTAGGATCCAGCGCTTCTGGAGTGTGACCCACATTAGGGACTAAATCTTAGACTCTGCTGGATGATTTTAATCTTTTTTAATCTGTCTCTCACAAGTCTGCCAACTTCAGTGCACCTTAAATTGAAAATCTAAATACAAGCCACCTTAAAGCAGATTGTACAGTAATAAAAGCAAGTGCTGTCCATGTTCCTTGGTTATGTGCCCTTTTGTCAAGACTGGAACATTTTAATATTTGTAGCTCTTCTATTCTAACGAGAAAACTTTTTTTTGTATGAGACCCTGCAAAAGTACAGAATAACAAAAACAGAACTGTAGCTAAAACTGCACTGCAAAAATGCGCTGTGAAATTTAAGGCCATTTTTTTCTAGATGTAAACAGTTTTGTGCTTAAAATGAGAATATGTGTCTTGAAATAAAATCAGAAAGAAATAAATAAAAAAAATAAAAACAAATAACTTAAATATTGATTTGTAACAAGATAGAACTATAAACAATACTGTCCTAAGCACTCTTTGGACTCCTGTAGCTACCAAACAAAAACTCAGCAGCTAACATTAACACAGACTGATAGAAAATAAGCTTTCCAACAATAGGTTTTTGTATGATGCACAGTTTGGGGAGTAACTAGTTACATTAGTACACTAGTACACTAAATTACTGTAACTAATTACAAAGTAAATGTAATTGTAATCAGTTACTGAGAAAAAATGTGTAATTAAATTACAGTTACTGATCAAAATGTTGGTGATTACAAAGGGGTTACACCCGGATATTTTATTTGGGGTAAAAAGCTTATACGTAGAATATAACTTTGCATCTTTTCTCCGTGCAGGAAAGTCTTCTTTTGGTATATTTCCAGACAACTATACTACAGCACTCTACACTGCCTGCTTTTAATTGATGTTTTTATGAGCTTTATTGCCCAGTTTAAAACATTTGTTCGAAAAGTAATAACAAAATAATCAAATGTAATACATTACTTTGACGAAGTAATTAAAACTACATTTATACATTTTAGTATGTGTATAGTCAAAGAAATAAAAATAGTATAAAAAGTATATCATAAAATAATAATAATAATAAAATAGCATTCATAATAAATAATAGGTGCAGATTAATTATCTGTCAACTGACTAATTATTTCAGTTGTTCTTATAATCAAAACACAGATATTGTATAAAATATAGAAAGTTCTTCATATGTTTTGTAGTAAGTAACTAAAGCCAAATGTCAAATAGTTATAGTGGAGTAAAAAGTACAATATTTCCCTCTGAATTGTACTGGAGTAGAAGTATAAAGTGTCAGGGAAAGAAAATACTAAAGTAAAGTACAAGCACCTCAAGTTAAGTACAGTACTTGAGTAAATGTACTTTGTTACAGTCCAACACAGAGGGTGTGTGAGTATGAGAGCATGGTGGATGTAGTGCTGGTAGAGCCAGTAGGTGGCGCCCCATCACTTCAAATGATGATGAATCCAAAATAACATCAAGTCAACTGTCAGTGTTTTACAGCCTGTAGAGCTCATGTTCATATAAACAGAGACATCTTTGATCACATATGAAACAGGGGTTTGTACAGAAGTGCACTGCATTCACAAAAGAAAAAAAAATTAGACACCTTATCTCGTAATTATGAGTTACCTCACAATTCGTAGCTGTCAGGTAAAAACCTTGTATGTCCAATACCTTTATTTTTCAGGAAATGTCAAACATTTTACTGAGCTATTTACCTCAGACGACGTCAGTCTTTTTCATACTTTTTATTGGTTAAATATTTGTAAAAACCCAGAGGCAAACGTAAAGGGTGACCAAGAGCATTGATTTATGAAGAAAAAAAAGAATGACGAAATATGTAGGTACGAAATGACGAAGTACACGAAAATGATCTCTTAATTACAAGATCCTGATCTCATACATTTTGTAATTATGAGGAAAATATGTCATAATTACGAGCTTTCATAATTGCGAGAACTTTTCTTTTTTTCTTTGTATTTTTAGCATCAAATACTTAGTTTCCTGCATTTAATATGAATTTTAATGCATTCATTTGTGCCTTTTCTGCATCAATTCATGGTGTAAATGTTTTTAATGTCTTCAAAATAAAAGTCCTCTGCAACTTTCATGTCTTTATTGAGGGACACAAATGCACGTTGTAAATATTGAGGGGTGTGTGTCCCCTGCATCCCCCCAGGGATTTACGTCTATGTCTTTGATAATGGTTTTATATACTTCCATACTGAACAAAAATCCACCATCATCTCACTAAACACATTAGGCTTTATGCCCAAATCCATTATCAGAAAACGCTCCTTCCCTCGAGGTTCATACAAAGAATCTATTGACAAACTAGTTTCACAAAGAGAGAATCACAGTGGTTTTATTATATCATTATGTATCGCTGCCATCTGCTGTATTGTTGATGGACAGTGATGGGACAGGTGTCCGCTGACCACACGTTTATACAAGCAAATGATTGATCAGTAGTACACACTGCAAATACTGCGAGACAATATGTCCAACAGGAAGATAAAACATTATTCTTCTTTTTATTAGTGTATGGATTTAATGTTTAAGCTTGTGTAAATGCACTCAGTGTGCAGCAGCAGGAAAACCAACAGCTGATTACTTTAAGAACTTTAATATGTAAAACAACACTAGTGGGCGATAGAGATACAATTCTCGATTACAGTGCTGCATATGTAATCCTATATTATGATATCAATATATCAATATAAATATGTCATGTAGAAAATGAACTGAGAAACCATTTATGAATAAATATATGGATAAAAAGGCTACGGTGGACTACGGCTATGGTGGAAGTAACTAAGAGTATTGTTCTAAAGTACAAATTTGAGGTACTTGAGTATTTTAATTTTCTTCTACTTTATAAATCAACACCACTACAGAAATCTTGTACTTTTGACTCCAGTACAGTACATATATTTTACAGCTAATATACTTTTCAGATTATGGTTCTACATTCAAAACACATGGACAGTTTATGGTTGTTATAGATTAAATTACATGAACAATATAAAAAATAAAAATAGATCACCAGTATTACAGTGAAATGCTGCTTACATGGTTAATGCAAAAAAAAAAAAGTATATATAATTACGTATCACACACAGGGGCCATTCTACATAAAAAAGTACTTTTACTTTTGATACTTAAAGTACAATTTGTCATCAATACTTTTCTCCTTTTGCTTAAATACAAATTTGAATGCTTGATTTTTACTTGTATTTACGAGTCCTTCTTCATTAAATGTACGACAAATAAAGGTACTTCATCACATTGATGCAAAAGTCATGTAAATTGATAATATAAAGCTTAATAAATAAAGCATGGCCTGCCAATTGACATTTTCCAAAATTTAAATCGTTGTGAGAATATATGTATTTAACTTGGTCTCATTTAAGTAGTTTATTGCCAAAGCATCATACACTGTACGTGCTCCATGGAGCGATGTGGCAACACAGGGCACATTTTGAATGAGCGCCTTAAGTCCTACTTTAAATTTTAAAGTTGCATAATTATGAAATTATCATGAAATAATTGATCATGCCAGTAGTCAGCAGCTTTCAGGCCTTCTGTCCTCAGTTTACAGTTCAACTTTAGAAAAGCCTGAAATCACTTTGTTCAGGAAACTTTTTCCCACTCATAACCATGGATTACTGAACAGACCCACCAGGCACAGGCCCCGGGGCCCACAAAGAGGTGCAAAACGACCATAAAAAGACGCAAAGTGACCACAAAGAGATGCAAAATGGCCACAGGGACCAGTGGCGATTTTGGTATGAAAATTCTGGTGGGGCCACACAATATTCATACAGGAAATTGTGATGATGCAATGCAATCCAAACATACTATAGATAAGATATATTAGAGTAAAATCATACTGCACAGCCAATAAACTGCAAGTGACAGAGGAGAGACACTGCGATTGCTGTGACCAATGAATCACCAATACAGTGATAACAAAACTCCAGCCGAATAATGCCACCTAAAATATAACCGAAACAACACCAACATGAGGACAATAATAATGCAAAGCAACACTGAGTGCACTGCCAATGACGTTAGCCTACATGCTGATAGCCTACAGCTGTCAACAACAGAATAATACATTAACAATAACCCAGCACAAGGACAATAAGAACACGAAGCAAAACTCATACAGTGAAAGGCATACTATATCAGCATATACAGCAGCCAATAATACTAAATGTAAATAACTCACCAATATGCTAACAGTTAGCAACGTTTTCCTTTCGAACCACTTTTTGATCTAGTCCTTCTTGAGATATGATGAAGTCACCCGGTCGGTGTGCTCCCAGGTGTAAAGTGCTAAAACGTGCTGTAGTTAAATAATCCACACGATTCATGACTACTGTTGTAACATTAACGTAAGTTTACCTGCAATAGCAGTCCGTATTTAGCTAGCTAGCTAGCAAGACGTGCACCGGTGAAATCAACCAATGGGATGCTTCTAGGGGCACTGACGGTCAACACGCGCATGCGCACATGGTTTACTACAGGCAGTAACTACACTGGTCCCGCGAAATAATGCCCACGCTCCATACAGATGTCTTTTGAGGGTTTTATTATATCTCTCCCCGTCTCTTTAGTCAGCAGACACCGTGACAACTACAAAAAAAGATGAAATTTCAGATCAACATTTCTGTCATTTTAAAGTCTCTCATACTAGTGCCCGTTAATAAGCGGGACCAAACATGCTAGCACAACAGAAATGTGCTGAAATACCTATGAAATAAAACTACTCAAAACAATTTCCATATAAAGGCACAGCAAAAACATTTTACACAAATGTGAAACAAAGGAAAGGCAATTACCGTGTGCACCTCTTGGACCATGTGCAGAATGTGGTTATTTTGGGGTCGTAATTTTTTCTTCTCCCTCCAGTTTGATTCTGACCCATAATGCAACAGTTATGCTCTTAACTAAGCACTAGTCATGTGACTAGTTTCACTCTGCATTAACATCAACCTTACACCATGGATGTATAATAATACAGAGAACTACATTTTTAACCAAACATAATTTCAATGTGATATATTTTAGACAAATGTTTTACTAATGTTACCTTTTAACACGTTATTCATTACATTTTTAATCATTTTAATGGTTGTATGAACTAGAATAACCATGCATTTCTGTCAGAACATATAAAATAAACATCTCAATGAACCTCTGGGACAGTTACAGGCACAGTAGGGCAGAAACAGTCTATGGCAAAAACAGACAGCATCAGACACACAGACGCATTTACACAAACTACAAAGCAATATTTTTTCTAGAGAAGTTGTTTTATTTCAAAATTCAAAGATTTAATGAAGTAGACAAAGTTGAGTTTGCAATTAACTTAAGCCCAAGACATCATTGTGTCGGACATGAGATAAGTATATAACTTCCTCTATGCAACAGCGCCCTCTGGTGGGGCCGTGCCCCTAATGCAAAAACG
The DNA here is from genome assembly GCA_028570985.1 of Heterobranchus longifilis. Classification (NCBI taxonomy): domain Eukaryota; kingdom Metazoa; phylum Chordata; class Actinopteri; order Siluriformes; family Clariidae; genus Heterobranchus; species Heterobranchus longifilis. The sequence goes on along the minus strand of JAOVVB010176692.1, from coordinate 14,246 downwards.
CCACTGACAGGGACGCAAAATGACCACAAAAGAGACGCAAGACAACCACACAAAGAGACATAAAAACCACACAGAGACACAAACAACCACAAAGAGATGCAAAACAACCACACAGAGACAAAAACAACCAGAGGCAAAACAACCAAAGAGACGCAAAACCACAAAGAGACACAAAACAACCACAGAGAGAAACAAAACGACCACAAAAGACTAAAAACAACCACAAAGAGAAACACAACAACCACAAAGAGAAACAAAATGACCACAAAATACTCAAAACAACCACAAAGAGAAACAACATGACCACAAAATAGATGCAAAGCAACCACAAAGAGACACAAAACAACCACAGAAACTCAAAATGACCACAAAGAGAAACAAAATAATCACAAAGAGAAACAAAACAACCACAGAGAGAAACAACATGACCACAAAAGACACAAAATGATCAAATACACACAAAACAAATAAGAAAAAGACACAAAACCACACGCGGCTGCGTCGTTTTCTCTTATGTATAAGGATTGGGGGGTGGGGGGGTCTTTTACATGACTGTGCCCAGGGCCCCATTGTCACATAATCCATCCATGCTTGTCACCACATATCAACTTTAATCAGGTTTTTCTTCATGTTAAACAGCTAAATAAAAGCACGTTAAAGCAGCCACTCACTCCCACAGCAGAGTTGTGTTCATCATTCGAAGGCCTCGTTAGTATTCACAGAGAACCAGCTTTGCCACGGAGGGCAATTACGTTCACAGAAAATTAACATTCATTGTGTGTCAGTGACATTATGCGAGTATCTGTCTCAGTACGAAGCATCCAGGGACCGGCAGCCGTGTAATCAATATCTATTAGTCCTCCCATCAGAAGAATTAGATTTCACTATTAGATCAGCCTGCTCCCCTGACTCCACGTCAAACATTATAAGTTGACTGGACATGTCATGCACTGATGTCGCCGCCTAATGAAAGAGATCATGTTGAACTCAAATACAATAAGAGGAAATATGATCCTTCTGCTGAGGAGTTCTTCTGTACGGAGGCCAGCAGGTGTCAGGCTCACACCAGGGGAAGACACAAACACAAATAAGCAGAAAAGTGGCTTTCACATTTTATTAATATTGACATGGATACATACATAAATGGGAAAATTATGCGCAGATTGTGTCAGAAATGAGAGAAAAGTAAACGCAGCAGTGTGAATGGCAGATTACACACACTTCATAGTGTCTTCTTCTTATAAAAACCATCAGATGACAGGAAAAGGTTTTGGTTTTGTCTGTTGTGACTCACAGATGCATGTCATGATAGAAAAAACCCTGAAACAGAGAATGGGATCAAATTTGTGTTAAAATAGTCTAAACTGTACATGATATCTATAAATGGCTCGACTTGTTGTTTTTTGTTTTTTTTTAAGTTTGTGTGACAGAAAATCTTTTATTGTTTGATGTCAAACCTGAACGGCCGCTGAAGTAAGTGCTCATAATAATTCTATTTTAAACATAAAGATCCTCGTATTTTTGATAAAAACAATTTGGTATAGGACGGCATGGTCAAATTCAAAAATGTTGCCCATTTAAAGTGCTTAACAACATATACAGTGTTACAAATAATCTAAACAATAAATTAAACCAAAGACAAGATAAATAATATTATGTAAAAACTCAAAAGACATTCAAAACAAGCAACAAAAGCTAAAATAATGATACGTTTTGAACTTAATATCACAATTATACGAGCCATTGCACATCGTCACGTGATATATATATATTTATGTATATGTATATTGTTTTTTTCTTTTCAGAGTAGCTAAAGAGCAGACGACTTTGATTCAAAGAGACTCCTTGGTTTGAGCTTTCAGATCAACAATCCTTTGACTCGCAACATAAAATGAACTTAAAAATCTCTTTTAGTCAAGAGTTCAGTTTTTTGGGGGAGAGTCTTCCCTCAAGTGCTAAAATCAGAATCAGTGGTGTGTCTGTACAGCAGGTTGGTCATCCTTGTGTGTGTGTGTGTGTGTGTGTGTGTGTGTGTGTGTGTTTTTTTGGCTGTGCTGGGGTCAGGTGCGGGGTCGTGCCGGGACACTAGGGAGGCAGCAGCGGAGGTTTGAAGGTGCAGGCTCCGGTACACTGACGAGGGGTGAGCATCTTGCAGGAGAAATGGTGAAGAGCGTCATGAGCTTCTGGGGAGGAGCGAGTCCATCAGTGAGAACATGCAGACAAACACACACAACACTCTCACTAATTTACCTTCAATTTACAGGTGCTTTTTTTTTTTAACCTAATGTAAAGGATAGGTTCACATTTTCTTAAGTCTGTCTTAAAACAATACTCACATCATGCTCCTATCATGTACATTCAAACTGGTTTTTGGTCGTTGTAATCCAACGCATTCTCATAAATCATGTAAACCGTGTATAATATCATACGAACATGTGTCCTGTTTTAAAAACATGTCCCGGTCACGTGATACACATGTCATTAACGTTGTGAAAGTGGAATAATTCGGTAGGATTAGTCAACAACAACACTTTGTTAGGTTTACGCAACAAAATGACATGGTATGGTTAGATTAAAAACACTGGGATTGCAATAAAATTGCATTAAAATTACTTCCTACTTCTGGTTTAAATACATGTCCCGGTCACGTGATACACACGTCATTAATGTAGCAATTAATGTTGTGAAACGGGACTAATTTGGTAGGTTTAGGCAACAAAACGACTTGGTAAGGTTAGTAAAAAAACACAGGGATTACATTAAAATCCCTACTTCCTTTGTGTTCTGTTTTAAATACATGTGACAGCCGTGTGATACACACGGGCTCGAACTCCGGTCTCCTGGGTGAAAGTCTTGCGGTGATCAAACAAACCGAGGCCGCATGTCTCATAATTATGTGCTATATAAAGGAATTACAGTGCGTTAACATGGGATGAGAGCCTGTGTAATCAGCCTGGTTTCACGAAACAAACTGGTCTCATTCACTGTTCGTAGTAAAATTACTACGAAATGTAAAGCACTGTAATTCGTACACAACTTACGTAATTGTGAGCCATGAGGCGCAGCGTTTCATGTGCCATGTCGATGTTTTATTTGTAGACGACGCCCTCCAGTGGTGTATATAACGTGATCAAACCACCATGCAGTCTGTGCTTAAAACCAAGGCTTTTAAAAAGATGGCAGCTGGGACACCCTCTCCTGCTCCGGGGTATGACACACGTGTGTAACAGGAATGCGATGTCAGAGGGTTACAGCAGACGGAGCTAGACATAAAGAGATGGTGTCCGCTCAGGTGTTCTGTGACACTCGGCCTGACAGAACATTTTGGATCAAAGATCGTGCGCCATCTGTTGAGGCTTTCGGCAAGTGCAGATCAGAATTTACTGCTGACATCTCCTCTTTCTACCGTCCCTCCTTGCTTAAGACAAGGAAGTGAGGCGTTGTGATTTAAAAGACGTCAAGTCACGTCCAGGGTGAGCGGGAGGGGGGGGTGGGTGGTTTTAATCACACACACAGGACTTTCCACTCAGGAGACCGATGTTTGTGTCCCGTGATAAACCAAAAGTCAACGTTGAGTTTACGCTGAGTACGTACACGCAAAAAGTGGTGTGCTAATTATATGCTTCCCCATGAAATCACATTGTTGTAACGGATCTGTTATTAACATGATTTCAGTGATGCTGGATAAAATCCAGTCTTTGCTTTGTGTAAAAATGACTTTTGCTAACTGGAGGCTTCAGCAGTGTGAGTCACAGATATCAAGTCTTCCACTTGATATTTCTTTAGTACAGAAATGCCTAATTTCATAAGCCAGGTTTTCATCCAAGCGTAGTGTAATTTTCAGGACTGAATGCACTTTTCCATCCAGTTTGTTCATCAGAGATAAACAGCTGATGACTAATTCTGCAGTCAGGTGTGTTGAATCCACTGCAGAGGAAGAGGGCGCAACAAGATGACGTCATTAAAGAGCGACAGTCAAACCTCAAACTGTGGAGAACATGACGGAAAATATGGCATTTATGTTTGTTTCATGTATTATTAAAGAGGAAGGTTACAGTCTCCTCATAGCTCCACACAGATCTCCTCAGTCACATGCTTCATACATGTCGTGCTTTCTTCACTAAGACTGTTTTCATTGCACTTTGTCACATCTTGCTTTTATCAATACACCAAATTTTCCACCTCAGCCAAGTGTAATTTTTTTAAAAATGTTTGCAATATTCCTTTTTCCCCCAGTGTTTCCACTCATGCAGTTTTTTTATGTGCACACAAACACACTTACAGACTGTGTGGGTGTGTTGCAATACACATACTACCATACTATATAGTAAAAAAGATTTAATATGTCCCAGTACATAGTATGTCAAATGCAGTATGCCAAAAATACCAGGATATCCATCAGCAGGCTGGTATTATTCCCTGTTTGTAGTATTACTACGAAAAGCAATGTACTGTAACTCAAACACACGCAGGACTGTCACCCAACCATATAACTTGTTTTGTTGCCTAAACCTACTGAATTATTCCCGTTGTGTCCCGACATGTTCGTATATATTATACTGTGCAATACTTTTCCTATGATATTATATGAATGGTTGATGAGAATGCGTTGTCTACTGCATCCGGTCGCATTTTGCAGAATGCTGTTGTGGGTATTCTATCTATGTGGGTATACCCACAATCCTCTGCACAGCAGAAGATACGTCACATCGACTGAGCGGCAGAGAGAGCGCAGACAGATGACAGCTCGTGCTACGGACTGCGACGGACACACGAGCAAGAGGGTCAAAGTTCAAGGTTCAGTGTAGTATAATAAAGCAGTATGTCCCAACTGTACACACACTGCTGGCACAGTGCAGACTTTGTAAGGGCAGCTGCAGTGCGTATAGTAAAAGTAGAAAGAAAAAGTATATGCGATGAAATCAGCATTTCCTTGCTGAGCCCTGTTTGTGGGTTAGTATTAAAAAAAAAGTTGATTTTGTATTAAAAGACGAGAACTGGAGGGTAGACACTTGATTTGAGTAATTCAGATTGCTGAAGCCTCAAATAGTTTTCTGAATTATTTTTTGCACAAAACAAGGATTGTAGATTTTCCCACCACTTACACTGAAATTACTTTCAGATGGGATTTCTTTAGAGCCAGAATGGACAGAAGTGACTAACAGTAATTTCAACACACACACATGTGCATTGTTTTAAGACAGCCTTGAAAAAAATGCAAACCTATCCTTTAATGGTGTCTTACTGTTAAATATCAATCACACTGTTTACAGGAGATGTTTTGTATGAAAAAAGTAGCACTTGCATATTTATGTTTGTAGGCACAGAATGACATGTGTTCCTGTTTGGACCAGATCAAATTACCTTTTAGCTTCTGCTGTATTGCATAACGAGCCTTTCTCTCTTGGTCCAACTCGCTGCACAAAGTGTCTATCCAAAAATAAAAAAATGGATAAAAAAAAAAGGAATAAAAAAGAAGAAGATGTGAGCTGCTGCGTGGAGGAGTGTAATGTATGCCGCTTGCCCCTATGGTATTTAGAGTGACCCCTCTGTGTACTTGTATTTAAACAACTGTAACATTAAACCAATCCTTTAACGGGTGGCATTAGTTGCTGTCTACTGCATGTAACCGATACAGCACTACATAATGGTCTGTCTATTCAATTTTCCAGAGCATGATTTAGGAGCAAATAACCTTTGCAAACAAAACAACGTGGTTTCAGTTTCACCTTCGGATATCTAATAATTTACTCAACTGCAGGAGGAAAAAAAAAAAAGGAGTTTACAGGAAAAAGGCTGCACACAAATCGCCAATATTTCAATATGCAAGTGTCACTTTTCCTTTCTTTTTTAGTTCAGAGGCTAGTTGGTTCAGATTGATTGATACGGCCTATGATACTTAAATGTTTTTTTTTTGTGGCTCGGATATTTTTCCCATAAACTTAAAGAGCATTGATCTACATCCGCTTTACGGTGATAATGTATGGAGGCACAAAGGACAGAGAGAGAGACCAACCTCGAACAATCTGCAGCTGCTGGACCATTTCCTCTCTGTAGGACAGCTCACGCTTCATTTGATCCTGAAAATTATCTGAAGAGCACCGAAGGCCACGTCAGATGGAAACTCTCTGACATTGTGGGGATAAATTTAAAGACACATTCCTGGATTCAAAGGATTCTACATTAACTGGCTCTTCTCCGAGCATCTAGGCTGCAAACACAGGGTTTAAGATCCAAAAAACACACACACACATCTCTCTCTCTCTCTCTCTCTGTGGTTTCGACTCACTTTTGTCCTACCTTTTAAATGCTGAAATTCTCTCTCCAACTTTTTCCTCAACTCCACTTGTTCCACAAGCTGCTTCTGCAATTCCTCTGCAAAACCAAAAAAAAAAAAAACACGTCAATTTCAACACCAACTTGAATTGAATTGTGCAATAAGTCAGGGCATGTGTATATGTATATAATTCACATTGTGTATTTTTTATTTTTTATAAAGTGTGTATTTTATTTTATGTATATCCTTTTCTATTTTTTTATTCATATTCCTTCTTTAAATGCCTTTCTTTCACAGCGTTTGACTCCTAGAGATACGCACAAAGATTCCAATGTATATGCAAATGTATTTTATTTAGGATAAGCCCCTTGAGATGGGTCATCTCGTTTTCGAGGGGTCCTCACATAATACAAACAAAACAACAACAATTAAACAATTAAAAACACAGACAAAGCCCAAGGAGTAAAAACTCCTTTGTTCCATGTGCAATCATTTGCACATGTACATTGTAGACATTTTTAGAGATGGTTGTTGTAGTATGGTGTATTATTGTGCTCTGTGTATTGCACATGTTTGTATGTTTGTACGTTGTTTTTGTATTCCTGTTTTTTTATCTTGTGCAGCTGACTGCAGATCAACTTTCCCATCTGGGATAACACATTTACTGAACAAATATATAAAAAACTGAAAAAATAAAATAAAATACAACCCAGAGACTACACAAAAATAGCAAATACATAAATAAATACAACCATGAAATGGCCTCTAAAGAACAGATGTTCATTAATGTCACTAAAAACATGTCAGTCTCAAGATAGTTAATCAAAGCATTCTGAAACAAATGACGACAAAGATCAAATGTTAGAAGGTAAATTGTTCCAGTCAGAGCGAGCCTTAAACATAAAAGCGTATTATCCAACTGCTTATGTCATTTTAGAAATAAAATAACAAATATCTTGAATCTTGACTCATCTACTGTAAGGAAATGTCATTATTCAGCCTAAAACACAGGAACATATTTCCACCTGACACCTACAGGACTTCTGAATAACAAGCAGGGCAGTGGAGCAATAACAAACCATGCACCATAATGCAAATAACCACCAATACCAACACTAATATCTGCAAAAATCATTAAAAAAACAACATTTTCCTCTCTGTCCTCATCTACCCCACATCAATTTGATTCCACTTACTATGATATATTTTGGATTTCTGCACATAAAGATTGATGTGAGCTCAGTAAACCGACTTCAGGTGCGTTTACATCCCGATAACAACCATTTGTGCGCTTTGCTCTCGCGCGCTGCCACAGTAATTGCCATGCTGTTGCCTGGAGCCTGAGACGATAATAATGGAGTCCCGGGGTTTTTCCAAGCGTTGTAAAATAATTAGCTGCCGTGCCTCGGGGTTATGGCTGTGTTCGTTAAAATATTAATAGCCTCTAAACGATTTCCTCTTACAATAATAAGTCAAAACTCCCACATCTCGTGATTAAGTGGTTAACAACTATGGAAACACTTTAGGCCTACAAAATGTAAATTTGGATTTTGGCACGTCATCTTTAGCAGGCCGTGGGCATTTAGCTGCATTTAAAATAAGGTGGAATTAAATGTTTAATATTAATATAATACAACATTTTTATTTTTGATAATCAAACAAGCCTGGACAAAGGGTTTAATTTGGGTTTATACGTTCAGAAATTCAACCCAAATAGCAAGTAATTGGCTTTATTTGATTAAATGTTATTTCTTACATTTAAAAATAATTGTCTGAATTAGATGTGGTGATCAGGCCTTGTCAGCCGTTTATAGCTGTATACACATGTATCTGTTGGCTGGCACATTACAAAACAAAACATGAATAATTGCTGATGATAATTAATATGACCTGCTACAGTTTTTCTGCTTTTGATCCTGAAAACAGCCTCTTACCTTTCGCCATGTTCTCCAGATCTCTCTCATGCACGCTGATATCGATGCGTAAAGCTCCATCGGCTGCACAAAAACAATAAAACACATTATTTAACTTACAAATAAATCATCTGTGTAACAACTGTATTGTAAAAGAGGCTTCTGGGAGAATACAGTAAAGCAGCTAAAATAGATTAGAACGGGTAGATTTTTAATTTAAGAACAATAAAATATCAAACAAAAATAATTAAAAACCTTGTTTGTCCTTTGGCTCCTGATAAGTGGCGTTGCGTTGGTTCTGGATTTCAGACACGTGATGAACACCTAAACATAAACAAGACACAGACATTTTTTTAATTAAAAGAGACACAAAAACGCCCCACTTTGCATTAATAACCAAACCATAAATTGGCTGGATAATTACCGTTGGATCTCGAATGTTTGGAGCCAAACGACGAAGGTTCGTGCAGGAGCACGTGGCCGTCCTTTTCATGCGCGTACACCTGTAAAATGAAGCAGACAATCGTGGTTAATAACGCAGAGCAATTATATGTCATTTACTGCACTTCTTCACATAATTGAGGCCCTTTTTTTTCTTCAAACAAAAACAGGAGCCCTGCAATTTGTTGTGAAGACGTTGACTGTTTTGCATTAAAAACACTAATTTGGTAAAATAAGGTTTTATAATTGAACACACACACACACACACACACCGAGTGTGTTTTTAATGCAAATAAATCAGGATACATTAGGGTTTTATACTTTGATTACCCTGATTGAAAACGACGATACATTAATTAATGTTGCTCCTTATTAATCTTTTTTTTGTGTGTAAATTCTCTTTCACTGATTTTAGAGCTGCTGCCTTGCTCAGTGGCACTTTAGCAGGACAGTTCAATGGCATTCCCCCCCAAAGAAAATTCGCCCTATTAATCAATGATTAATAACAGTGTTGTTGTCTTTATATTGTATTGTATTTATTGTATTCTTTTTATATTGATATGTGTCTGAAATAAAGTCAAATTGAATTGAATGGCATTAATATTTAGAAAATATGCCTATTAACAGGGTTGGAATTTAACTTTTTTGTCCACCTGCCATTGTGGCTGGTAGAACCCCAAAACTACCAGCCACTCAATACATTACCATTGTTTGTTTGTTTTTTGGCTGGTAAGAGAAGCAAATCTAGCAGCCACTTGGATGTTTTACCAACATTTGGCTGGTGCTAAATTCCAGCCCTGCTATTAAATATCTACATCTGGATTTTTGTTCTTAATTCCACGCCAATTGATCTTGATTACATTTTTATCGGCCTCCTCTCTTCTATAAACTCTTTTCATATTCTCCACAACTGCGACAATTCAGCTCCCCCCACGGGGATCATTAAAGTTTCATTTAATCTAATCTTACTTCGTGAAGTGGAGAGCCATTACGCATCCGTCTGTCCTCGTCTGATGACCCCGCAGTGTGCACCGAGTCCTCCGGTGATGCTGCTGCTGCTGCTGCGGGGCTGGAGGCGTCGGGTTGCTCCTGGCTCTCCTCAGCACCGGAGGAGACCCGGTCCGGCACAGGGGAGTCATCACGGTCGCCTCCCGGGGAGATCTGGATCGGCTCCTCCTCGTCTTGTCCCCGGTTGGACTCCACATCCACGTCCGGGTCGTCGTCCTCGTCGTCCACCACGCTGTCCCTGTCCGGTGATATCGATCTGTAACTGGAGCTCTCGCTGATAAAATCCGGGGACAGGTAGCCAGGGCGCACGCCGTAGCCGTCCCGGTTTCCGTAGAGTTTGGCGATGGTCTCCGCGTCTTTCACCACGGGCCTGAAGGCCGAAATGTAGCTGATTTTCCTCTGGGGGGTCTCGTCCCCGGACTTGTCCTCGTCGTTCCTGGTGGAGGAGGACTGGGAGCTGGAGCAGCGCTCTGCGCCGTCCTGCTGGTGGTGCGCGTGGTGGTCTTTGGGTGTGTTTGCGCCCCGGTCGCTTTGGTCCGATAAGTCGAGCTCTCCCTGCCGGACGCCCGGCAGCTCTGGGAGAGGTTTGGGTGGAGAGCCCGGGTAGGGCGGCATGGGTAGGCCGCCAGCTGCAGGCCAAAACATGGGGAAAGCAGGGTAGAGGGCGTCCTTTGCGCCAGGCCAAAACACACCAGAGACATTGGTTTTGCTCGCATCCGGCACACCGTCGCTCTTTTTGGGACACAGCCCATAGCTGGGGAAGCCATAGGGGTGGTGGGGGAACAGAGGTGGGGGGATTTTCTGAAGCATGCCAAAGCTCTTGCTGGGCACCGGGATGACTGGGTAGGTCCGTGCGCCGCCCGCCAAACTCAGGTTATTATTTCCCTGATCCTCGTCGCACCGTAAAGTTTTGTGGGGGATCTCAGGGGACGTGGTTTGGGCCAGGCTGGACGAGGCCTGCGATTTCATCGACGAGGACATCCCCGACCCGCTCATGGGCAGAGTCCTCTTTCTACTCCCCCCGTTGAACATGGCCTTTACATCCTCCCACGCGTGGTGCACGTCCTCGGATTGTTTTTTGTCCGTCAGTTTCAGGTGGCGTCTCCAAGAATTGAAGTTGGCCGCGTCCGGCTGCAGATACTTGGACTCTGTGGTGCGATGGGAGTGGAAAATGAATTTATTTGGGGAGAAATACATGTTGCAAAAGCTGCACTTGATGCACTTTGCTCTGGAGCTGTTGTATCTGGCGGGGATGAAGCTGCCCCTGGAGCCCCAGGCGCAATCGTGAGTCACGTCGAATGCGAAATTTTCTGGGAGCTTCGGGGGGCTGTGCGCTCCCAGGAAGGACTTGCAGAGCCTCTCGGCCTCCCGTTTGGTGATCATGCCGCAGCGCCTGGAGGAGATGGGCATGGCCCCTGCGCGCCGCAGGAGCTCCAGCTGCACGGGGGTGCACTGCACACAGGTGATGCCCAAAGCGACGCGGCGGTTGTGTATCTCGTTGTAGCTGTAGTTTTTCAGCAGGGTGTTAGAAATCTGCGCCAGGCAGAGTCTCTCCTTCCCGTCTATGACCAGACATACGATGGGCACCCCGTACAGGGCCGTCTCACTCACTTGGTTCGGTTTGAGGGAGCTGGGGCCGGAGAAGCTCGCTGCGTCCTGCTTTGAAGTGGGAGAAGAACTGGCGTCTCGTCCCGCGTCTCGAAGCTGCCCGGGCATCGACTCCATCCCTGGAAGCCTGTCAGTCAGAGACACAAGTGCAGTGAGCCGCAGGGCCGAAAGCACCATGGTTTCAGTGCATCAGCTTAAAATTATTTAGCTTGAGACAGAAAAATTGTACTAAAAAACCAAAACCAAAACCAAAAAATTAAAATAAATAAATGTTTTTTTTAAAGGAATGGTACAATACAGTGCATTGCAAAACCCTCCTGAAAAAAAAAAATCCACCCTCCCCAAACACACCATGGCAGCTGTCATAAAACAACATTACACAAGTACAGATGCACATTTTTGTTTATAGTTATACTAATACACTCCTCCATGGCACAATATTCCTCCCAAATCTAAAAACCTAAATATGTTAAAGAAATAGAAAAATAACGTTTTCCAAATTCCAAAATGTGAGTCAAATAGCAATTATGAGGAAAGTATCATGTTTTTATCTACAAAATCTGGTAACTAGAGATAGAATAACAATTATTATTATTATTATTATTATTATTGTTATTTTAAGTACTAGCTGAAGGGCTGTTAATGTTGATATTCATAGGACATACTACTACTACTACTACTACTAATAATAATAATAATAAAAATAATATTAATTTATAATAATAATAGGCTAATTTTCAATTTTCAATTCAATTTTATTTATAGTGTCACATCATAACAAAAGTTATCTCAGGACACTTTCCATATAGAGCAGGTCTAGAGGGCTAATAATAATAATAATAGGCCTATAATAATAATAATAATAATAATAATAATAATGCATTCAAAAAAAGATTAGGCCTACCAAATATAACTACCATCCGTTTTGCAGGAGGTTATATTGAAAAGTGAAATCGATCAGCCTTGTTAATCATTTGTGGTATCGGCTCGTTCCTCCGTGTGTCCGGCCTCCTCTCTCAGGTTATCCGGGCTCCTGCGCGCGGAGGAGGATCTGCTGCTCCTCTTATCTTCAAATCGGCTCAGTGGCTGATGGGACGGCTACTTAAAGGTCACATAAGATGCTTTTGCGCGGATAAGGACAGAAGGAAAATGCAGCCTGAGCTGCGCCAATGCGCTTAGCAGAGAGGAAAAGAACAACTATAAGCTGCTTTGCAGGTAATTACACAGATCCACGAGCGCGTCTTCGCATTGTTAATAAAAGACTAGCCCTATATATAATTAAAGCTTGTGCGCAGATCAGCCGCAGAGGAGGCCTATCTCACGTTCACCTGCGCATACTTACTTTTTACAGCTCGGAGGCCGCTAAACATGCAAACAGCCATTATTAACATCAAAACAACTATTTCTCACTCATTTATTAACCAACTATTTCAGAGCTATACTACCATTTCAAAGACTGCAAAATTAGCACGATTTCTGTCTAAATTATTATTAATTAAAAAAAAAAAAACATACCTTTCTCTCCTAAAAGACGACACAGTCCAACAGTGTTTGGGATGAAAAAAAAGATAATTAATATGAATAAATGGATGTAAATGCAGGCCCGGTGAGTCCAGAGAGGGAGGATGCGGTCTGACAGGAGAAACTCTGAGCCGGAGTCTTTATTTCAGTTTCATTCAGCAGACACAAGACCTCCATCCCGCTGCATCCCGGGGAGGTGACTGGCGGGGAGACAGGAAGCACATGGCATCTCTCTCTCTCTCTGTATCTCTCTCTCTCTCTCCCCCCCCTCTCTCTCTGGATCTCTCTCTCTCTCCCCTCTCTCTGTCTGTCTCTGTATCTCTCTATTTCTCTCTCTCTCTCCCCCTCTCCCTCTGTCTCTCTCTCTGGATCTCTCTCTCCCCCCTCTCTCTGTATCTCTCTATTTCTCTCCCTCTCCTCTCTCTGTATGTGTATCCCCCCCCGCCCCCTCTCTGTGTATATATTTGTATATTTGTGTGTATTAGGGGTACATGATTGTGAAATTCTGGGCCCATACCGATGTTTCAAATAACAATTTGACCGATAGTTGATGCTGCTGCGCTGTAATTTTTGCCAGGGAAACAAAGAAATCTTCATTATTAAAAAAAATAACTGAACTGTCATTTAACATTTCATGACACTGTCTTTGAAGGAGCACAGATTCAATCATACAAACAGATTTAATGTAACTGTAACTGTAATGTAAATATGACTTTTTTGGGGAAAAATAACTGCTTCAAAAGCGTGTTTAACATTTTAACACAACATTTAGTCAGCGCAAAACTGATGCAACACAACAGATAAATATCGGCCACTGCCTTTGGTGAATGTCATCTTATTTGCTGATATGCTGATTGCAGTTAACAAGGCGAATATCTATTTATTTATTTCTTTTTCATTCTATGCTTACCCTCAGTCCTCCCCCCCACCTTCCCTGACACGTGCACACACGCACGTGTGTATGTATATATATCAGACATGCTGAGCTGCTACACACCAGTTTTTTAAAATATAATACAATTTTTTTTTGGCTCAAACATGATCAGAAACAGAAAAATGTCACACCGCATTAGGCCCCTGCTGACCTCAAATTTTTGGCCATATAAGACCCATGTGCCATAAATATATGTGTTTTTACACAATTAAAACAGCAACATAACATAATCTTGCGAGTGGCACTTTGGAGGGCAGTAAGAATGACAAAAGGCCCGGGCTCATTTATCAAGTTACACGACCATCTGTTAGGCTTCCACACCGGCCACGGAAATCAATCTGAGGCCGGAGCGAGAGAAGACAGGCAAGAAACAAAGGACACAAAAAGAAAGGAAAAGACATCTTTTGTTATTTATGTTTGTGATGAAAATGGAGTGAATCTGGGATGAGATGATGATGCCTGAGGCCACACACACACACACACGCACACGCACACGCGCACACACACACACACACACACACACACACACACACACACACACACA